>SNQJ01S0087059.1:23317-33949 GCA_010110895.2 Picea sitchensis | reverse complement strand
GGGGCGTTTCCTGCAACTTAGACAGAAATAGATCTCTGCTCCTTAAAAGAGTCTCTACCCTTCACTTTCATTGAATTAAGTCAAGGATTCAAGTACCTGGGATATGTTTTAAAGCCAGGAGCAAAAAATTCTGAAGACTAGCGCTGGCTGGTGGCAAAGTTTGAAAGGAAAATAAGATTTTGGTGCAACAAGTGGTTGTCCATAGGAGGGCGTTTTATCCTTGTCAATTCAGTGCTACAAAGTATTTCTATCTTCTGGATGTCATTGGAGAAAATTTCCTCTTCGATTCTGAATCTTCTGCGTAGGTTGTCCTTCAATTTTCTCTGGAATGGACAGAATGACATACAACGTTTCCACCTATGCAGCTGGGATACCATTTCTAAACCCATTCAAGCAGGGGGATGGGGACCCAAAAACTTAGCTATTTTTAACACAGCTCTCCTAGCGAACTCTTTTTGGCGGGCACTAACTCATAACAGCCTCTGGCACCGTGTCATTATTGATAAATACCTGGGAAATATGCCTCTATTAGATTGGATCAGAAAACCTTCGCATTTGCAGCAGAGGGCATCCCCATTTTGGAAGGGTCTAATCTTATCTTCAAAAGTTATCTTGCACTGGCTTAGATGGAGGCCCGGATCGGGTACTGACATCTCTCTTGGAAGAGACAAGATTCTTGGATTGGAGAACCGATCGATTCTCCCTTCCTCACTTAGATCTCATCTAGAATCCTGTAATATTGTGTGTTTAGCTCAAGCGCGTGTGGCGTCCATTGTGGATATATGGTACAACAGTAGTCAGCTTAATCCGGGTGGTGACGATGCTTCAGACTGGGATGACTTCATTCAAGCACTTAGGAGCGCAGGAATTTCACTTTCCAATACTTCTGATACAATCATTTGGGCGGGGGGAGATGCTACGGGTGCCACTACAGTTAAGAATATCTACACAGCGCTACTTCAGCAGCTGAATTACCATGCTGACCTGTGGTGGTTCCAACGGTTGTGGAAATGGCCAATTCCTCTCAAGATAAAAATCTTTATTTGGCTCTCTGCAAAAGAAAAGACACTTACCTGGGATATGTTGTGGAAGAGAGGCTGGGAAGGCCCAGGAATTTGCAAGTTATGCAATCAATCTGCAGAAGATATTCACCATATCCTCATTCACTGCCAATTTTCGAGGGCTGTCTGGCAGCGTCTACTCACCCATTTTTCTCTCAACATTCATTGGGATGTTGCCTCTGTCCTAGATTGTTTTTTGCTGTGGTCAAAGGAGAAGTCTGCGCCTATCAGTTTGGCTGCACATGCTTGCTGGCAGCTCTGGATTGAAAGAAATAAGGCATTATTTGAAGACCGTGCTCCCTCCATTCTCTCAGTAATGCATAAAATCTTGTCATCTTTCTCCTGGCAGCCGTCCACTGTTAAGACTCTACCATTACAAGTCTGTGAGTTTACTCAGAAGCAGGGTTTCACCTTAGCTTGTTTTGATGGAGCTGCCCACTCCAATGGTCTTTGCTGTGGGGTCGGAGGCATTTTCAGATCTCATCCTTCGAGAGTTACCAAGTGGTACATCAACTGCGGAGCGGGATCAAATACTAAAGCGGAGCTGCTGGGTTTGTGGGCAACCCTCACTCTGGCAACCTACTGGTCAATTAATCAACTCCAAATCCTTGGTGATTCGCGGGTCATCATTGATTGGATAAACCACAAGTGTAACCTCAGCACTGTAAATATCGAAGGCTGGAAACAAAAAACATTGGAATTGGCTAAAAATTTCAAAGATCTCAGCGTCCACCACATTTATAGAGTGCATAATAAAGAAGCCGAAGCCCTCTCTAAAATAGCTCTAACAAAAATCGAAAGAAGACTATCCGTTTACCACTAGGACAGTGGTCTGGAGAGTCAGCCCTCTTGCATTAATATCTTTGAATTGCCAAGGGATGGTGAAGGGTAAATGACATAGAGTGCAGCCTCAGATTGCGTTTTTCAGCCAGAAATGAGCAGTATTTTCCTGGCAGATTAACACTCCAGCATCCTTCAGTTAATTCAGCCGGCACAGTGCTCTTTCCCTTCCGCCTATTACTAGTATTTCAGTTTTCTGATGCTTCCTCCCGTCACCAATTATATTGGACTGTTGTGGGGACTGTTTTCATGTCTCTGTGTTGATGTAAAAAAATTTATACTTAATATAAATTTGCGTTAATTTTTTCCTGGAAAAAAAAGTAGGTCCCTGTTATTTACTAGTGGCTAAATTAACTGCTTGGATTTACTTAGTGGCTAAATGATTTTTCTGCAACAACTATGGATGATATTTTGGGTTAACATTCTGTATCGGATAAATGAAAAACAACTATGGATGATATTTTGAGTTAACATTCTGTATTGGATAAATGAAAAACCTGCGTTAGTGTTTACACACCAAAGTGCTGCAGAGATGTTCATAGTTTTACAAAAGTTTGGGTCAAAGCTGGTAGGGTCATCTCCTTTTGCAAAAAATGTTTCCATGATAGTATTAGGTACTTGATGGCTGTGAGCTCATTGTTTGGAACAAAATGTAACTGATATGTATCTAGTATAGAGACATAACTGTAAAACAAGAAGATAAAAAACACAGGAAGCAAATGTTTTACATGTAGACGATAATTGTCTAAATCATGAGATAGCCTTTGCTTCAGTAATTCCAAGACCAACAACATAAACAAAAGCATTAATTTAAACTTGTTGACCAAGAGCATAAATTTAAACGAAAGGCAGGGACTAGCTGCTAAGCAGCCAGTGCCCTTGTTTTTCATCTTCTTAAGATCAACCTTGATAGCCTTGAAGTATAAAGATGCATACTAAACGTAAGGTTAAACTATGCAAATTATTCAAATTTGCTAACCATGTTGATTAGTTGCCAATTTGTATAATTCGTGTAAATATGAATTATGATGATATGTTTCAGATCTGTAACTTTCATATGGTGTTAAAGAAGCTTTTTCACATTGCAGATAAGTGATAAATAAGTTTATATAGAAAATTCTTAGATCACATTATATGTAAATAATGAAATAAGTTTATACACAGAAAATTTCGTAGAGATCTGAGATAATTCAGCCCATGGCATCCGAGAAACTTGAGAGATTTAAGTTACACCAACTTTCAATTACAGAAAATAGCAATTACAATCCAACAAGCTCCCAGTCGTCTTCAGGATTAGAGAGCTGAGATAGAAATAGGCAACACAATCCAACAAGCTCCTAGTCATCTTCAGGATTAGAGAACTGACCAGATAGAAATAGGGAAATTGATAGTATAAGGCATAATGAGTGATATGATACAATACAATACAAGAATTGAGACGAGTGGGTTTGGAACCAATTCTAAGGGCATTTGGGGCCTCCTCTCTTCGTCTTCCAGTTGTTGTAGCAGGGGCACATCTGCTTGTTCCCGTTTGTTCCAGGAGGAACACACAGACACTTTGCACAGCACTTGTTACAGTAGAACAAGCATGCCTTCTTGTAGGCTGTCGCTGAGCACCTTGATGTGCACCTCGGCGAGCATTCTGATATATACACACAAAATTACTTATTAATGCACTCAAATCTCATCTCAAAGTAGAATTCGTATATTCAGTAAACAGCCATAAATTATGAGCATAAGTGAATTTCTGGGTGAAGTTAGGCTTCACACCTGCAGGTCGGAGACTGCCTTGTCTGCTCCCATACTGCATGCATTTGAACAACAATGGTTATTGTATTTTTTACTGTATTCTAAACCCAATTGATGTAGATGATATTTTCTTTATTCAATTTGAAAAGTTTTCAGATACATCTGTCTGACTAACTGGAGGCATGCACCCAAATCATATAATACTATCTTACATACAGAAAAAGACAAAAAAATTAATTCTATTACTATCTTACATTCAGAAAAAGACAAAAAAAAATAATTCTAATAGGATGAAACGTTAAGACATGCTTATTTTGATTGGATTTCCTTTGCAAAGAAGCCTCAGTGCATTCCATACTAGTGTGTACTCAATCTAGAGTGCATTTTTGCATTGAGCTATCCTTGAGCTTGGCAACTTTGAGGAGCATATTATATCAGATTCCCAACCTCAGGTGCATATGAGACCTGGAATTAGATGAGTGGGACTATATAGTAACAAAAATTTCATGAGAGAAGAGAATCAAACTCACAGGAAAAGCTATGTGGGATTGGCCATTATCAGTGCCCACAGAAGAACTAGCACCCTGCAAAATTAGAACAAATGTCAGGACTCAAAACCATATAATATCATTCCAATTTCCTATAGATGAATTGGATCATGACGAAGTGCATTATAGTTACCTGGCTTTCCCACAACAGACCGAGCAGGAGCAACAGACCGAGGGAAACAAACAACAGGCGAGGTGCCATTGAACAGATCTCAACACACAGAGCCCAATGAAAGAAAATTCAAGTGGCTAGAAAGCAGTTCAGTTGATACAACTACTGCTTGCAGATTGGGCAAAGGAACAAGTTCACGAGAGTTATATAGCAGAATTTATGAGCATCTAGCATTCCATGTGCAGAACCTGACAACTTACTATAAAATTCATGTGCATGCCATGTGTACTGGCGTACAGAACTGAAGCTTACGAAAAATCCATGGACAGTACAGTGGGGTCGTCACTCTCAATGGATAGGAAGATAAGAAGAATGGCTATACGTCTTAAAAAAAGCAAAAGGAAAACGTTATCTTCTCCTTCGTTTGCATTACAACAAATGATCAGCTCAACAATAGCTGAGTGTCGAGCTTTTTCGCTTTGCTGTGTGAGAAGGATTTCCATTCGAGTACCATTACAGTGTAAGGTCCCACATTGATCGGTATATTTTGTCTACGCTTCATTATATTTCATTGCTTTATGGGATTAGCCCCCTAGTCATTGGTAACAAGGGGTCCTCTTTGCCTTTTCGTTTATTAGTGGGGTGAGAGGGCGTTATCCAAGTCAGATTTCCATACATGTCTGATCCCCCATGCCTGTCGGCTGCATGTGGTGCCATAACCTTGGACTCTGCAGTACCATAAAACATAGCTCATAGCTCGGTGTTCCAACAACCATAAAAAAAATTCAATTTACTTACAACTCAATTCTACTTATTCTACTTTAAGAACCATAAAAAAATTCAATTTACTTTACTTTCAAGTCAATTCTTAAAAAAATTAATTCTACTTTCAACTCAATTCTACTTTAAAAAACCATAAAAAATTTCAATTTATTTTCAACTCAATTCTTAAAAAATTTAATTCTACTTTCAACTCAATTATACTTTAACTTATGAAAAATTTCAATTCTACTTTCAACTTAATTCTATTTAATTTAAATGATACTTTCAACTAGATTCTACTTCAACTTATGAAATTTTCAATTTTACTTTCAATTCAATTCTACTTCAACTTATCAAAATTTCAATTATACTTTCAACTTCAACCTACTAAAATTTCAATTCTACTTTCAACTTCAACTTATGTAAATTTCAATTCTACTTTCAATTCAATTCTAATTCAATTTTAATTCTACTTCAGGCTATGAAGAAAGCTTACAAACATGTTTTTCATATCTACAAAAATTTCCACATATTTCTTATATGTACAAATTTTTTCCCTTGAAACATATCTCATATCTACAAAAATTTCCACATATTTCGCATACCTACAAAAATCTTCACTCTCCAAAAGTATATCTCATATCTATAAAAATGTTCACATATTTCTCATACCTACAAAAACTTCTACCTATGGAGAAAGCTTACAAACATATTTCTCATATCTACAAAAATTTCCACATATCTCCCATACCTACAAAAATTTCCATTCCAAACGTCTCTCTCATATCTACAAAATTTTCCACTCCGAACATCTCTCTCATATCCACAAAATTTTCCACATATTTCTCATACCTACAAAAAATTCCACTCAGAAAATTTCTACTTCACAAATATATTTCTCATACCTACAAAAATTTCCACTTCGAAAATGTTTCTCTTACCTACAAAAATTTCCACTCCAAAGAAAAATTCTACTTCAACCTATGGACAAAGCTTATAAACATATTTAACATATTTCTCAATCCTACAAAAATTTCCACTCCAAAGAAAAATTATACTTCAAAAAACATTTTTTTCATACCTACAAGAAAAATTCTACTTCAACCTATGGAGAAAGCTTACAAACATATTTCTCATACTTAAAATGATACTTAAACCTATGATGTGATCTTCTCCATAACTAGCTTACAAACATATTTCTCATACCTACAATCCTAATTCAACCTATGGTATTCTCCATATCTAGCTAAACATATTTCTCGTACCTACAATCCATATCCCTTAAAAGTTGCTACTCCAACCTATGGTCTTCTTCATATCTAGCTTACAAACATATCTCATACCTATGACATATTGATTATACTTAGCTTACAAATATGTTTCTTATACCTACAACGTCTTGACCATATCTAGCTCAAAACATACTTTTATCCATGTCTAGCTTAAAAACATACTTCTCATACCCACTACATCTTGACTACATTGAGCTTCAAAAACATAGTTCCCATACCAACGACCTCTTGGAAAATCATAATGGTCCCCTTTCCCATATCTAACTTTCAAAATAAACTTTTTATCTTCATATCTTCTCATGAGTTACTAACATTTTCTCACTCTTTAAAGATTCTAGTCCACCTTATATGGAATGTCCCATCAACTTATATTTAATACGTCACATTTTGACTAACTCTTAGTTCTATATTTTAGCTAAAATTCCTACTTCAAACTATGGTTGTTTCCATATGTAGCTTCAAAGACAATTTTCACTCTAACTTATGGTGTTCTTCATATCTAACTTAAAACATACTTCTTGTTCCTCCAACACCTAAAACACAATTCGCATACCTATAGCACCTAGGCAATGATCTTCTTGGTCTCCACTCCTTATCATAGTGATCCCCTTCTCATACTATCAACATAAGATTATATTCCAACTTATATGTAATGATTCACATTTTAATCAACTATAAGTTCATTTTTTTAAGCTATGTTTATTTTGACGTAACTACTAATATCTCAGGTTGACCAAGGCAGTTGTGTTATGTTATGAGACTTGGAATCTCTATTATAACGAGGAAATTATGGACCCATGTTAGGTGATGTGAGGTCGTGGTTGTATATATAAATATGTGTGTGTTGTGTTATGATTGTGCATGATGTAATGGTAGATTAACCATAGGACCTTGATTAGGAGTAGACATGTTCTAATATAATTGCAGACTTGTGTGACTCCAATGTAGGGGTAATTGATTGCTTTATTATGTACATGTTTATGATTTAGGTGTACACAATCCTAGTAGAGATGTTGATGGTTCTTTAAGCACATATATTATGAACTAACATGCAACTTTACATTTAATGGGAGTCCATATGCAACAATACTACTCTCTAATTTCACAATAAGAAGGCTACCAATACTCATTATTTATTGTTTATATTAACTATATAATGCTTAATTTTCTTGGAAAGTGTATGTGTGTCATGTAGGATGCATCAAACTTGCTTAAACTCTTTATTATGTAGACGTGATCTTAGGTCAGTATGGATGGGAAAAGGGAAATAGGTTTATGAAAGGTGTTGAGATCCATGAACTTATTAGGGCATAGAGGCATAATTTATGTGGAGGGGAGGAGTGAACCACCATACATCCTCCATTGATCCTGTTATCCCCTATCCTACGGATAACTAAGGAGATTATGTCTCGAGGTCCACAAGTCCTAGACATGGAGTATCGAAAGTCATATGACTTGAGCTTGGCCCCAGAGGGCCCATCTTTTCTTCAGTGCGTCCTATCCATCAGCAACAACAACATCCATCCCATCGGCTTGATTCTGAAGTAGTGGTGGGTCTTTCTCCATGAGGTAATGAGTTTGGGTATCATGGTATGTGTCACTCTGATTTTTGAAGCATTTGAATATGTGCATTGAACTCTCTTTCGTTTCATAACATTTGCTTGGAAATTATGCTCATTAACTTGTTCATACCTGGGAGGGTGACAGAGTGCCCTAGTAAGCTAGTTCCCTTAGGGATGAGTTACCACTAGGTGGCTTTATGAAAGGTCATCATCCATTCCTTCCATACTTACCACTTTTCATCATTGTCCCTCTCATCTTCCCTTACCTTGGTTCGGGCATTGGGTTTGCCAAACTAGTAAGGGTTGTACCTTGCCTTGTGGGAAGAAGGGGCTAAAGGCCCAAAGGGTAAAAGTAGTTGGAAAAAGTTAAAATCCAAAATGAAACCTTGAGATGCTTCTCCCAGGGATTCCCGAGAAAGAATTAAATGACTTCTCAATAAGAAAATGGGACCTATAAAATAAAATAAAACTCAAGATCTAGTTGGTGGATAGGAGGTCTCATCATGAGTCGACTTATTAGGTCCATGGACATGTAGCGGTATGAAACTATTGTCTATCTGGTCACCAAACCAGGGTAGTGGCTCTTGGTGGCATAGCCAAGAGAAAGGGGGTCTCATCATGAGTCATCCTTCTCATTTCTGTGAAGTGCTTGCGGGTAACGTTGTCACCACTAGTCATCACTAGTCACCACGCCAGGACAATCTACCTCAACTATTCTCTTGAAAAGAAAAAGAAATAAGGCAAAGAATAAAATGAATTGAATGGGATAGGAAAAAATGGAATCCATGATAAGGCGTGACTCACCCTCTACATAGGCACCCACATGTAAGACCTACATTTCCCTATTATCACTGCACCCCTTTCCCAAACATTCCCTTTTCTATTTCATATACTTACATGAACTAGATTGGTATTCACCTAGGAGACACCCCAAACTTGAGGAGGATTAGCCCAATAAAACATCCTGAGACCCTCTCCAAACTTGGCTTGTTAAACTGCATAACGTCTTTGAGCATTTGTCTAGGTAAAGGGGGGTTTGATGCACATGTTTGGGTAATTTGATTATTGAATGTGATTGACATTTCTATGACCCCAGTGACTTATGATCCCATGGAGGGCGTACTTGTTATTACTACAGGACCATGCCCGGTGGACAAGTACATATGGGGAGATGATTAGCTCGAACCTCCATGGGGCTAAAAGCCCACCATATTGATGTTGTGACCCTAGCTAGGGGTAGAGAGACACCAGAGGATGGCACCAGGAAAGAAGAAGAAATTTTACTCCAAGACACTCTGACAAGCCTAGACCTAGGGGGTCTTGCCCTTCCACAATGATGTTGGCCCTTGAAGGCCCCTAACGTCATCATATTTAGCCTTAACGTCACCCAGTTAGGGTTTTGGCATGAGGACGACTTGCTTGACATGTGTGGCAGTTTCTTAGGCCTTTTGAGGCCTAGCATTACATGATGGGGCCTAACGTCACCCTAAGAGGGGCATGATGTCATCCCTACAAACTAGGGTTTTAAATTGTTAATTTTATGTAAAATTGGATTTTTGATGTAAACTAGCCATTTCGACCTTTTTTTACTTAAAATACAATTAAAGGTCATTATCATTGTATAAATAAGAGATAAATCTCTTGTATTTTTTCATCATTCACTCATCACTCAAGTAGAGGTCTGAAATTCAGTCTCCCTTAAGTGTTATTGGTTGAAACTAGTGGTGTGCACTTCTTGAAGGAGGCAATTTTTGGTGCATTTTGGCTATTTTCTTGTGGAGGATCTTCAACTAGGGTGATTTGATAGATTATTCTTGGTGAAGTAAGTGGAAATTATGAATTTCTTTATTGTGAATGAATGTTATGGTTATTTTTTACTTGTTTCATGTCTAAGATTATGAAATTGCTAGCTTGAAACCCTAGGGGAATGACACGTGTTATCATATTTTTCCCTATAATCTTCCATGTGTTAAAATCTCTTGAAAGGAACATAATTTGAAGTAGATACTAGATCCATACCATTGTATCACTCTAGTAACCCTACTTCCATTTCCAATTGCATAATTTATTACATTTTGTTCAAGGAAAGAGAAAATCGCTAGGGCCTAACCCTTATTACTTTCTAGCAATTTTCTCTTGGAAAAGGATTTTTGAGGCTTGTTATCGCTCAGTTTGTAGTTTAGGTCATAGGCTAAAAGATAGAGATCAAACTGGCATAACATGAACCTTCCCCACCCAATGTCAGCTCAATGGGGAGGTTCTTTCTGTTTAGGGAGGTTAGCCTAGGGGAGATGTCCTCGACAACCTGGGGTTTGAAGAGGCAGAAGGTATAAGGTCAAGTTTTAGAGTTCCCTCCTCACAGGTTACCACCAATGTTAGACAGTCTGGCTAATCAGCCAATAAATGAAGTGTATGCCCTATTGAAAACACCTGCCTGGAACAAGACAACGACAACACAATATATATATATATGCAGGCTATAACTCAAAAGGTTAGTACTTCAATAACTATCTGATATTATTCAATAAGCAATGTACTGCAATAGATATAAAATGAAGTCAACGTTTTGTTAATTAACCATGAAAGAGAATCAATTCATCAATATCTATCAAGATGACTAAGCCAACAATATGTCCAATCAACAATTTTCTCAATAAATGCTTGAAATCATCATTTAATTGCTTATATTGAACTTTTGTTGCATCA
>SNQJ01S0087059.1:0-17522 GCA_010110895.2 Picea sitchensis | reverse complement strand
TTTATAGATATCAAACTGAAGAATAGTAATATGGTGAAGGAAATCACTTGCAATGGTCTTTGAAAACCGAGTTAAAAACACTCCAATCCGAATAATAGAGGAAGCAGGGGAAATGCAATGATTTTAGGTAGCACATGTGCACACAGGAGTAAGTGTTTTGCACAGGCACTCAATACTTAAGAACATAAGGATATTATGTGTTTAAGGACTGAAAATCAGGTGTGATGGTTGCAAGCTTGTGTGAGAAAATATATGGATAGAGAAGGATGAAGGAAGGAGTGATTTTGCAGACACAATTTCTACCAAAACTCCAGGCAACAACTCCTACTGGACTTTGATATGCAGAGGAGGGAAACCATGGAATACCTGGAAAATTAATGAATGCTTGGAACTTTGCAATTGTTTAGGAGATCACCACAACCATATCGTCTTCCAAATCCACCTCGGCAATTGATCTTGTAGCGCTACTTCCAACTGGCCCGAACTGGTATTTTTAGCAACGCTGAGTTTTGAACATTCAAAACTTGAAAACTGTTAACAAACTCATTAAAATAAAATCCTCGAAGGAATATTTTAACAAACCATGGTGCTAAAAACAAGGTAGGCATGACCTCAACAAAATGATAACAAATTATGGTAAGGGATAAAGGACAAGGAGTGTGCTATGGAAACTCCTAGTGAGTTGGCAACACTCTTTTTTCAAAAAGATGATTTGACCATTTTTAAAGGACATAGGGACAACATGGCAAGGATATGGAGGTATGAGTGGAAAGAGTGACATGTCAAGTCATGTTGGTCATGGGTTAAGTCAAGCTTGGTGTCAATTCATGAAGTGAGTCAAAACATAAGCCAAGAAAATGAACCTAGGACAAAAATCTATGTGAGGGTAAAAAATTGAGCCATCACTCAAGCCTTCATTTATTCAAGGTAACGTAAGTAAATCACACTTAAGAAAATAAATCAAAATTTAAAATCTAAAGGCTTAAAAAATTTAAAACTAAGGGCTAAAAGACCCAAGGCAACTTAGTGTGATAACATGAAGCATTTGAATATGTGCATTGAACTCTCTTTTATTTCATAGCATTTGCTTGGAAATTATGCTCTTTAACTTGTTCATACATGGGGGGGGTGACAGAGTGACCTAGTAAGTTGGTTCCCTTAGGGATTAGTTTCCACTAGGTGGGTTTATGAAAGGTCATCTTCCATTCCTTCCATACTTACCACTTTTCATCATTGTCCCTCTCATCTTCCCCTACCTTGGTTCGGGCATTGGGTTTTCCAAGCTATTAAAGGTTGTACCTTTCCTTGTGGGAAGAAGGGGCTAAAGTCCCAGAGGGTAAAATTAGCTAGAAAAAGTTAAAATCCAAAATGAAACCTTGATATGCTTCGCCCATGGATTCTCGAGAAAGCAATAAATGGCTTCTCAGTAAGAAAATAGGACCTATAAAATAAAATAAAACTCAAGATCTAGTTGGTGGATAGGAGGTCTCATAATGAGCCTGCCTATTAGGTCCATGGGCATGTAGTGGATGACATTACCATCTATTTAGTCACCAAACCAGGGTAGTGTCTCTTGTTGGCATAGCCAAGAGAAAGGAGGTCTCATCACAATCCAACCTTCTCATTTCTGTGAAGTGCTTGTGGGTAACATTGTCACCACTAGTCACCACACTAGGACAGTGTCCCTTAACTATTCTTTTGAAAAGAAAAATCAATAAGACAAAGAATAAAAGGAATTGAACGGGATAGGAAATAATGGCATCGATGACAAGGTGCA
The DNA here is from genome assembly GCA_010110895.2 of Picea sitchensis. NCBI lineage: Eukaryota > Viridiplantae > Streptophyta > Pinopsida > Pinales > Pinaceae > Picea > Picea sitchensis. The sequence continues at coordinate 15,745 of SNQJ01S0087059.1, read as the reverse complement.
CCTCGCCCTCTACAAAGGCACCCACAAGTAAGACCTACATTTCTCTATTATCACTACACCCCTTGCCCAAACATTCCCTTTTCCTTTTCATACACGTACATGACCTAGATTGGTATTCACCTGGGAGACACCCCAAAGTTGAGGAGGATTATCCCAATAGGACATCCTTAGGCCCTCTCCAAACCTGGCTTGTTAAACTGCATAACGTCTTTGAGAATTTGTCTGGGTAAAGGGGGGTTTGATGCACATGTTTGGGTAATTTGATTATTGAATGTGACTGACATTGCTATGATCCCTGTGACTTATGAGCCCATGGAGGGTGTTGAGGACAAGATATGAATTGATATTACTCAAGCATTTTCATACTTTACTTGGATAAAGTAATGTAGATGGGAATATCACCCTATGTTTATAGCCAACAAAAAAAATATATATCCTAAATCATAAGTATTAATTGCAAGTTCTTAGGCTCGTCGTTTATCAACAAAAAGCTTGCTGGAAATTCACTTTTATGTATTTTTTTGAAAATATTAGTTGCTAAAATAAATGTAAGAACAGAAGTAATGACACCAAGATCATAAGCAAGATAGATGAGACGTAAACCAATCCCTTATTTCATTCCAATTCACCAAAGATTCATTGTCTTTACAAAACTTCACACATAAATATTGGACCAAAGTCAAACTTAGAAATCCTCGATGGAACATACAAAAGGACCTCTGACAAAATACCAAAATTGAACTCTAAAAGTTGGATCAGCTTGCCACAGATTGTTGCCTACTTGACTCTGCACAGTATCCTTTATCAGTCATGAAATTTAATTCACAAACAAACAAGTCTACATAGACTATCAAAGATAGATCAACACCTCTGAAGAAAAAGTGTCTGAATGATTTGATTTAGCCCTAAATATTGTTGTCTACAATAAGACCCTGCTATCACAAAAGAGAATTAGGCTACGGTGAATATATGAATGAATGAAAACTAAACTATCTCAACATAAAATCAAAGAGCAAACCTTAGAATTCTTTGTGCTTCTATCCTCCTCTTGTTCCTCCCCTTAGTTCAGATTTTAACAATTTATAATTGGTTAGAGTAGTTGAACTAACTTATTAGTTAAGATAACATAAGGCTTTAACTAACTTTAGTTAAGGAGGGGGGGAAAAGTAATAATCATAATAGGGTCATAATTAAATAATAACTAATAGGTGGGACCCCCTTGTGACTCCTTTAGTGATAACAACCATCACATCATAACATAATCCATTTGTTAAGAAAACACACCCCTTGTGCATCCCTTCAAAAAATATTTTCCTATGACAATTTTAGCTCATAAACTTGAAAATATTTCAAATCCAAAATAAAACATGTTGTCTAAAATCCATGGAGTCCACTATCATAAACAATAAAAAAACATAAAACTTAAAAACCATATTTTCTAGTATGTGAAGCAACCCTTCCTTGGTTGTTGTTGTCACCTCCTGATTTCCCTGAAATTACCTTGAGTTGGGCAGAGACTTTAGGTTTTATATCATTGATCATGTGGGAACAATCATCCCTCAAATGCATTCGTGAAGACACGGATTTTTCAGAGTCATTGGAGGGTGAGGAAGGGGAAACAACATCTTTTCCTTTATCAGGTGCACGGTGGGCTTCAGTATTCAATCTCTTGTTGGCATGGGAGGATTGCATTGGTGAGTGGTTAGGGGAAGCTTGGGCAATGGGGTTCAAAGGTGGAGGAGCAGGCAAGGTTAATTTTGGCTAGCCACGGTGTTGGGAGACTATCGTGTGAACAATCTCCTGCCACCCATCGTTTTTTTGGACTTCAGGTTGTAAAGAGACATAAGGAGGCACAGGTATACCAAGGGCTTGAGGGGATTGGAAGGGAGGCCTGTCAGGCCTCGGTTGGAATATTCCTTGTCCAATCCAATTAAAGAACCCAACATGGAACAATTGGCCAAGTTCTTCATAATCAACATCAAAATGTATTGAGAACCTAGGCCTCCTTGGGCCTCAGTTCCAGTTACCTCTACCTCTGTTTCCTTGTCCATGGCTTCCCCGACTGAAAAAAAAACTCATCCTGCATATGTTAACAATTAGAAAATAATATTTTAAATAACCATGCATGATAACTCCTTTAAAATACGAAATAATTTTGGCTCATAATGTATCATGATCATGCAATACAATCCATACAATTTGTTCTATTGTTAATCAATGAGCAGGGGGGTGAAAAAAATGTTCAGGGATACATGAGGGGTTTGTAATTAACGAAAATATGATATAATGAAAGGGAAGAGAAATGGTCACTTCTCAATGATAACAACAATCAACTATAAGAAAACCAATAAACTTCACTGCGACCCACACAAAAATCTGCCACTTTTCCCAATCTTAACACATAAATTCTCTTTAGTTGTGATCAATATCAAAACAAGGGGTGAATAAAATGAATATGGGATATGTGAGGGGGTTGTAATTAGTGGAAAATGGAGTAATGAGAGGGAAAAAAACGTTTATTGTTCATGATATTATTTAAGCAATCCATAACATATTTTGCGGTAAGAAAAATATGCATCAATCAACAATCAGATGACCGAGTAATAATTCCTATGTATTTAACTAGTTCATTGTCCAATAGTAAAATATCCGACACATTGCCATCATTAAAAGTAAGTGCTTCACACAATTTGTAAGAGGTTTCGTCCCCTTTGTTTTCACATTCTGCATGTTATAACAGTCAACAACAACACGCATTCCCATTCTGTAATCATTAACATCCACCACTGCCATACATTTCTCTAATCTATATTTAAAAGTCATATTTTCAAAATAATAATGAAGTCACTAAATTTGCAATAGAGCCAATCAAGGTTTGTAATGATATTCGTTCCCACATATATATGTAGTAAAAATAATCAAGATAATAAAAATCTCACATGCCACGACTGAAATGATAATTGACTATACAACCAAACAACCACTATTTAGACACAGGCTATGCAGGAGTAAATTTCCAAGGCAATGTAACCATGCCACTGTAAAACAAAACAACTCAATGTGACTTAAAAACCGAGCCAAATAACCAACACGCTTGTCATCAACAGTGGTCAATTTGCAATCAATAATGCGCTTAAAACTTAGTGGATATCACTGAGAATGAAAACAATTCATCCATACTACGCACGATGTGCAACTGAGAAAACTTCATGGTGCAACAATTCCACTAATCACAAAACAACATACGACCATGATATAACTCAATAAATCGTGTTGAGCTATTGATTTATCCAATCGTGATTTACCAAGCTGTGTGCACTCAGGTTTATTCAACCAACAATAGAAGATGCAATAGATATACCCAATCTAATAATTTACTTTGCAAAACACCTTATACAGAGCATGACCTACGTGAGCAAACCCAATATTCATAACCAATGCTAGCCATCAACCGAAACATCAAAGTGTGAATATTAGTGACTGTAAATCAACTAACAAATGCCATTGTGGTAGAGAAACAACCAACCGAACAATCCATGGTAGCTATGCATAACCAAGCATCCAATCGACACAGGGTAGAGTCCCTTCCATTAAAATAGTCGAGTTACGTAGCATAAGGCGGGTGATTGTGATCTTAAAAGGAAAATAGCAATGTAAGGTTTATGCTAATATCAAAGAGGCAGTGACGGGAAGCCATACCAACATGGTGGCTATACGACCCACTGGTGAGCCCATATTCAAGGTAATAGACCATAATAATTGGAAATAACTTGATAGGCTCGACGATTTTCCCTATGAAACCCCAACCTGGAGGGTTAAGGGTTTGCACAGTAGCCTTCATAGGAGGAACGAAACTAACTTCAGTGAGACTTCGAGGCCGAAGGTGTACGCACAAGGGGTTGTGGTGCTTGTGGACGGGAGACAGTCCCCTGACAAGGCCAAAACAAGAAAACAAGGCTCTTAATCAAACCCAATAATCGCGAAGACAATCATCCAGCCACGATTTTAAACAAAACCCTTCAACCAACACACAGTGGCAATAAAAAATATCACCTAGGAAGACTAGCAATCCAACGAACTTAACTAATATAAGATGAATCATCTATTTTCCATTCAAATCCAAAATTCCACACATTTGCAGCACTCAGGACAAACACAAACCCACACAATTGAGCCAAAATCATTTCATAACCAGAGTGAAGTAAAAAATGGACAAAATATACATACATGTTAATTGAAATCCTTAAGACGAGGGATGGCTGAGCAGTTTCACCCTGCTAAAAATCCAGAGCGTGAACACAACAACAAGATCAAACAATAGTCTGACTAGGGTGGCGATCAACAGGAAGGGTAAAGGTGGCGTGCAGTAAAAGCACGTTGCCTCCACCCTCATCCCATTTACTCCACAATACATGCCAACGAGCCTTTCATTAACACCATTAATCAACCAATGCATCGACAGTATCAACACATTTAAACCATAGCATAATCCAAGTCCACATAATAATTCAACCATTTGCAATCACCTTGCCAAATGTGCCACCCATGTTTACATTTCTGACATAACTCAAATAAATCGCCTGACCACTACACAATCTAAACTATCATGTATATAATCATCACCAAATAGCGTGATCAACATCAACTTGAAACATAGCATAATCACCATAAAAATGCAAGCCATCACTTCCATGAGCCACCAACGTTATAACATATGTATATCAGCTACCGATTCCAATAAGCAATGCATTATCACCTTGCCAAATGCGCCACCAACATTTCCACCATGTGCATATAAAAATGTAACTTAACAATATTTCATAGCCATTTCTTTGTTAGCCAGGACTTAACCACTATCAACAAGTATTTCATTTATATAGTATCGCAGAGCTAGGTTTTTTTTTCCCTTTTTTCCCTTAGATATAGTTTTTATTGTTCCTCAAAATGCCCTTCTGCAATTTTTAATAATATTTTTGTTGTACAGGTGCAAGAAGAACAAATGTCATAAATGAATAGCAGACTATAGTATCATGAAGGAGAAACATCTCAAAGATTAACAAATATCAATGGTGACCATATTCTCATCAACTATGTAAAACTTTGTATCACATCATCGTAACATTGAAAATTAACAAATCTGTCCTTGAAAGGCTCAAGGGGGTCCTACCTACTAGCATTATTTAGTCTTATATAATAATAGGCTTTAGCAACACTTTGCGGGCGAAATTATGTTGAATTTTTCAATCGTCAACATAGGGCGTACTTGTTGTTACTGCAGGACCATGCCCGATGGACAGGTACATATGGGGAGATGATTATCTCAGACCTCCATGGGGATAAAAGCCCACCAAATGGATTTTGTGACCCCAGCCAGGGGCAGAGAGACACCAGAGGATAGCACCAAGAAATAAGAAGAATTTTTCCTCTGAGACACTTTGGAAATCCTAGACCCATGGGGTCTTTCCCTTCCATCATGATGTTGGCCCTTGAAGGCCCGTGACATCATCATATTGAGCCTTGACATCATCCRGTTAGGGTTTTAGCATGAGAACGACTTGGTTGGCACATGTGGCAGCTTCTCAGGAATTTTGAGGTCTAATGTTTCACTTTTGAGGCATAGTGTTCCATKATGGGTCCTAYTGTCACCCTAACAGGGGCATGACATCATCCCTAAAGACAAATTAGGGTTTTAAATTGTTAATTTTATGTAAAATTGGATTTTTGATGTAAATTGGCCATGTCGGCCTATTTTGACCTAAAAGACAATTAAARGTCATTATCATTGTATAAATAAGAGATAATTGTCTTGCATTTTTTCATCATTCACTCATCACTCAAGTAGAGGTCTGAAATTCGGCCTCCCTTAAGTGTTATTGGTTGAAACTAGTGGTGCACACTTCTTGAAGGAGGCAATTTTTGGTGCATTTTGGCTATTTTGTTGTGGAGGATCTTCAACTAGGGTGATTTTCTAGATTATTCTTGGTGAAGTAAGTGGAAATTCTGCATTTTTTATTGTGAATTAATGATATGGCTATTTTTTACTTGTTTCATGTCTAAGATTATGAAATTGCTAGCTTGAAACCCCAGGGGAATGACATGTGTTATCATATTTTTCCCTATAATCTTCCATGTGTTAAAGTCTCTTGAAAGGCACCTAATTTGAAGAATATACTATATCCCTACCATTTTATCACTCTAGTAACCCTACTTCCATTTCCAAATTAATAATTTATTACATTTTTTTCAAGGAAAGAGAAAATCGCTAGGGCCTAACCCTTGTTATTTTCTAGCAATTTTCTCTTGGAAAAGAATTTTTGAGGCCTTGGGATACCAACACCTCTTTTTTCCTCTCCATCCCACTTAACATATTATTATCATTTTCTATCTTTCTTTAATAGTTTTATGTTTCCATAAGTGACTCCATTTACCTTAGAAAGGAACTAGACTACCTCTTACAAGTGGTGATTGAGCAAACAAACACGTATACTCTTATCCTTGAACTCTTTACTAACTCTTTCTAACCCTAAATTAGAATAATTCCTAAGATAACTTGCTATTGTAGAAAAATATTGCTACAACCATATAAACATACATAAATTAGGCACATTTACCTACATAACTCACACTAGAACCAATCAAAATCCAATTGTGACAATTGCTAGTGAATCTATTAGGTAAGTGCTAGTTTGTGTGTGGTTTTCTTGCAATTTTGACCACTTAAACTTTTTTTTGTTGCAAAATACAGCTACATTCATCTAATTGCAGCAAAATCTCTGCAAAAGTGATATTAAAATCTAGTCTATCATTGCCAATTTTTCTTGTGACAATTTACTATCAATTTGCCTAGTTAAAGTCATTTTTTATTGTCTTTTTCAAACAATTTCAAGGATTGAATCTTGTGGCTGTTATAACATATTAATTGCTATTATAAATTGATGCATTTATACAAATTCATAATCATCTAGCTTATTTTACAAAGGTTTATTTTCTTATGAGGTACTAACAATCATCTTGTACCTGGAAAGTCCCTTGTTTGCCTTGTTGTCTTGTTCTAGGCAGGTACACAATATCCTTTATTTGATTAATCTTTGAGACATAAAGGAAACCTTTGATTAGAGTGATCTGTGAGAGGGGAAGGGTTTCCTTGTGACTAATTTCCTTAACCTTCTCAAACTTCCCAGGTCATCGGGGACGTCTACCTCGGGGTAGCGTAAACATACTCCTAGATATAAAGGGATTTCCTATTAAGGTGACAGTGATAGGTTATTCCCAGTTATGCCAATTTTGTACCCACTTGCCTTGGGATTTTGGGGCAAGTACAAATTATGTGATACCAGATCCCATTTCTCTTAGGAATAGGTGTTGAGGCTCATTGCCCCTAGGTGGGTTTGGTGGATAATTAGTAAATGTGTCATGAGATACAAGGACATGATGACCTCCTTCCCTAAGGTGTGAGGATGTAAGCACTCCATACAATTTCAATTCTATTGATGATAATGGTTTGCACTGTGGTGAGTAGAAATGGTAATGTTAATAAAAAAGAATAAGGATGTGTATTGCCTTCGGTTATTGCTCTAGGGTGAACACAATTGGTTATGATCGCAACAAGGCCAAGTCAGGGTTGTAAAAGGTTAGAGTATTATAGTTATAATAAAATTCATTCAGTATAAGAAAAAATAATAATAATATATGTGTGTGAGAGAGAAAAGAAAAGAAATTAATAAGAAATTAGAAAATATGATATATTGTAAAAATATATTATAAAATGGAAAATGCAAAACTAAAAGCCACTTATGCCAAGTAGATAAGGGGTATTAACTCATTATCTAAAAGAATATAGGAAGGGTAGGGTATACATTCCTTGTGATAGAGTGGGTGTGAGGTGTGGGTTGATAGACTTGGTTGATCCGGATTATATTGAGAATGACGTGAAGGCAGAGATATAACAAGGAAACACATAGAGACATTGCAATAAACATGGTAATGCATTTAAACTCAGATTCTATTAATTAATGGAATATAAAAGATTGTAAAATGCAAAGCACACAAACTAGCTAGAATGGTGGTAGCCTATCCCTAAAGAGAGAGATGTGTTGGCTATTCTCATTCACAAGAATTTCATTACAAAGAGGTTGAAAATACCTTTTAACATAAAACATCAATGATAAAACCCTAAATATTTAAAAACCTAACCTCGAAAGATGAAATGCCAAAAGGTGTGTGGGCCCCGATGTGGTTAGTTGATATGTCAACTTTCTGGGGGTATAACTTTTTCATGTGATCTCCATTTGGGGCGCTTGGTATATTGTAGAAAATGTTTATCCGAGAAGTACATACATGTTCTAGATGGCCCAATACATGAATTATCTCTCTGTTGGGTGCTGGCATGCCAAAAAAAGTCGTTCAGGGCCTCAAAACGGCCTCATAAGTTTAGGACCAAGATGTGGAACCATTTTGAATTAGTGGAACGGGTGGGTGGCCACTGGTATCCACTTGGGTTAGTCCTCCCCAATTAGGAATAAATGGTCCTCATTGCCTCAATTTCCTCCATCATATGGGGAAACTTCTGCTAAATCTCACTCCTAGTGAGCCACTTGCCCTGGTGAAGAAGTTACCCTACTTTGACGACTCGATAGAGTTGGATGTTATGTTGGTGGGTTACCTTCTTCTTGTTGTCCATGACATGATCAACTGTCACTTTCTCAATGCAGTCATGATTGATTTATGTAGGGGACAAGTGCTTGATCATGTATGAAATGTCCAAGAGAGGTGAAAAATATGGTCGAAGCAGTTCCACATTAAATATGGGGTGAAAGCCAAGGAAAGGGGGAATACTGAATTCAAAAGAATTCTCACCCACAACCTTGGTGATGGTTTAAGACCCATATTGGAGTGGGGAGATATTACAATGGGGTCTTGTGAGGTGATCTTTCTAAATATTCAACCATACCTTATCTCCCACCTAAAACTTGTGTGGTGCTCAATGCTGATTGTGGCACTACTTGTACTTGGAGTTGGATTTTGGAAAAATATCATGAACATTTTGTTGGATATGATGGATTCATTCAACAAATTTAGTTGATGAATCAACCTCGGTATGAGCACGAGAGAACTCTTCCTATGTAGTTGCAATGGGAAGAGCTATGTCAATGGGGGCCAATGGTTGGAACCCCAATCACACCTAAAAAAGGTTGCGGCCAATAGAGTTGTGGAGGGATCTATTGTAGCTATATTGAACATAAGGAAGGCTCACATCCCATGTGCATAGATGTTTAGAAAAGTGCATCCTAAGGATATGAACAATCATCCTGTTGACTACCTCTATTTTTCCATCAGTCTGTGGATGGAAGGAAGTCAATTCGGTTAGCTTGGTGTCCATCATCGACCATAGGTTGAACCGGAAATTACTCAAGAACCTACTATATTGATCTAAAATAATGGTTCGCGGGAGCCCAAAATGAACCCAAGCAAGCTCAAATAAGATCTTAGTGGTGGCCTTGATTGTGAAACTCTTCTTGTAGGGTGTCAAAACTACCATATTAGAGAATCGATCAATGACCACAAAGACACGGTCATTATCGTGCTTGGTTGAAGGTAGATTCGACATGTAATCCATGTACATGGACTCCCAAGTCCTATTAGGACTATGGAAAGGGGTGTATAGTTCTTATTTCTTAATGGAAGGTTTAGCAATGGCGCAGGTAGTGAAAGATATGATATAATTGTCGACGTATTGTTGAAGCTTCGACCAATGAAAATCCTTTTGAAAAATTGCCACTAGCTTGTCCATGACAAAGTGTCCTACTACTCAATTTTAATGAGATTCCCAAATCATATTTTCACGCTCGCTTGAAGGAACAAAAATATGGCTCAAATGGCATAACAATCCAACACGGAGATGAAAGTATGGAACTGGTTTTCTTGCGCTCAATGTTTGATAGGTAGCAAAAAATTCAAAGTCATTGTTATATAATTATTTCCACCTGGAGGCATCATGCCCAAAAAAAATTAGCCTTGTCTCGACCCTGGTCATTTGGCTTAGGGACGAAGCGATATGAGAGAAACCCAACAAAAACATGTGGTAGAAGTTTGTGAGGCCCAAGAAGCTACGAAGCTCGGTTAGTGTCTTTGAGGCTGGCCAATTGTGAATGACTTGGATCTTGGATGGATCCACATGCACACCCTACTCATCCAACAATGTGTCCCAAATTTTAATTATCTGGATGCCGAAGGAACACTTTTACAAATTGGCATATAACTTGTGTTGTTGCAGACTTCCCAAGACTTGTTGAATGTGCTTCAAATGTTTGTCCCAAGTTTTTCTAAAGATGAAGATGTCATCTAGATATATGACCACAAAGGAGTTTGTGAATGGCCACAACATATCATCCATCATCCACATGAATGTGGTTGAGACATTAGTCAAGTAGAAAGGAATAACTAGACACTCAAAGAGACCTTTATTCTTGAAGGTTGTCTTCCATACATCAGTTTGCTCAATCAACACCTAGTTGTAGTCTAACTTTAGATCAATCTTACTGAAAAATGTGGCACCCTTGAGTTGATCTAGAAGATCATCAATCTATGGGATTGGGTAATAGTTCTTGACCGTGATCGTGTTCAGGGATCTATAATCAAAACAAAGTCGCCATGTCCCATCATTTTTTTATACCAGAACAATTGGGCTCCTGCAAGGTGAGGATCTTGGTTTTATGTGGCCCTTCAGAATTATCTCTTGGTTCTAGCATTTGATTTATTCATTCTCCATAATAGAGTTCCTATATATAGGGCCATTAGTAAAAGGAGCATCGGGTATCAAATCAATTGAGTGTTTTACCTGACAATGCAAAGGCACCCTAGTAGGTGAGGACAATATGTCTTTGTGTTCTTCTACTATCTTTTCCCTTATTGTGTGTAGAGAGACCTCATGCAGAGGTTTTGGAAGTTGCAATGATATTATTTTCACCTTTCTACCATACCATAAAGAGGAAAAATATCTCGGTCTAAGAGACCACCTTTCTACGCCGCTTCACGAAGATCAAAGAGATCGTAGTAGTTGGGACTGGCTCTAGAACCCTATAGAGTTGACCTCCCAAAGTAATAATAACACTATTGGGCCTAGATTCGTAAACAACATGATGTTTCCACATATATGGTTGTCCTAAAATAACATCACAAAGTTCAAGTGGGGAAAAATCACACAATACCTCATCTTTGAAGGGTTTGATGTCATAGTGAAGGAAACATTGTTGGCTGATGCAGATGTCTCATCCCTGGCTAAGTCAACCAATGGTGTATGGTTGAGGGTGTGATCTCATTGTTAGGTTCAACATATTGATAACCTATGTTGATATTAGATTCTTCTATCTATCATTGTCAACATTTAAATGGAGTGGGGTCCCCTTCACCCACATCTTTGAGTGGAATAGGCTCTCCCCTTCTTCAGGCTTCTCTGGTTCCTCTAGTTGGACCTTTGTGGTAGAAATGGTGACAATGTGTTCCACATTAATGATATATTTTCCTTTATCATGTACCTAATAAAATTCCAAGTCGACATTTGACTCAGAAGCTTTCATCTCATCCAAAAATGATTTTTTGGAGCAACATTCATCAGTGTTGTGCCAAGGGATTTTGTGGAACTCGCACCACTTTCTAGTGCTCTTATTCGACTTCCTATTACCCTTATTTTATTGTGGCTTGGATTGGTTATCCTGGGGCTGGACATCCTTTTTTTTCTCTTTGTTCTGGGAATTAAGGCCACCTTTACTATGATATTTCTATGATGGGTTTGCATAACTGAAATCCCACTTATTCTTTTTCTTGAACTTTTTCTCAATCATGAAAACATTTTGGTAATCAACTCCTAGTGAGGAGATGTCCAAGAAATCCATATCATTTTGGATGTACCTATGTATTCCATTGTGGTACTTTAGAACCAGGTGTCGCTCAGAGTCTTTAATACCTAGATTTGTGTGCAAGGTATGGAAAATGTTAGTGTACTCCAACACTGTTTGGTCTCTCTCCTGACACAGGATTGTTCATCTTGTGTATTGGTCATCATAGTTTCCAATAGGGTAGTATTTATCATTAAGGGAATCAATCAAATCCACCCAAGTGGGTTCTGACCCAAAAATGGCAGACTCATCTATGGCATGTTTCTCACAGTAAGTTTCCCACCAATATTTAACATGGGGAAGGGATAGGAGTGCAAAGGTGATTTGTCCACTGTTGGAAAAATTTTGTATAGAGAAATAACCATGGAAGACAATTTTTTCTTTATCACTCCTTCCATATACAATTATCCACAATGGTTTTGTTACATTCTTCCCAACATGCATTGTATCAAACAAATGAGCTATTTGTAGGTTCTCATAGTATGTATAACCTATTGAATTGTACAAGGTAACTTTTCATTCCTCTTGGAATCCCATTAATGCCTTGATGACATTTAAAAAAAATTATGAATGAGATTACAACAATAATTGTTAGATACAATAAACAGAATTCGATAGAAATTAAAATAGTAAAACATTAATATATAGGAAGACACATAGACTAAATGATTACATGGACTGTATAATCTATTATATTCCATATTCCATAGGTGAGGTGTCATTCTTCATAGCTTTATTCCAATCTCTTATTTCAAATTAAAAATATGTTTTTATGTAGTTTGATACCTATGGTTCATAGGGAGGAAGTGCCTATACTCATCAAATACCTCCTTTCTTAGACTTCTTGAACATTGTGATTTCATCCTAGGACCACAAATTGGACATGCAAATTTAACCTTTTTTTGAAGACCTACAAGATTATATGGATTAGTGTCATTATTATTTATATAACGAGGAATTGATATTTAAGAAGCATGCATCATATTTTCATAAAATTATTTATATTGTTAAATTCCATCAGTGTATTACATACCACAAAAATGTGTTAGCCTTGGGGCATCATGAATTGTCCATGTAAGTATTCTATGGGATTGAAATTTCCTTTTCCCTATTGGTCTATAGATATCATACATAGTGATGCCATCCCATAACTTTAGTAGCTAGTCAACAAGAGGCTCGATATATACATCCATATCTTTCACTTGGTACTTACCTAATTCGGTGAAAGTACACATAATTACTACCTTGTATATATTTAAGTAATTATGCAACGAATAAGAAAAAATAAATACAATGTTCAAACCAATTATGTAAACAAATATCTGCAACAATCGTTCCCAACATTGTGTGCTCCCTCTTTATTGGCATCCAAGGAGGAAGGTTATTGTTTATAAAAAAATAGGAAACATTGAGTAAATAGACCTGATCTCACCAAATGGATTGACATTGTCATCTGCCAATGAAAGCCTAACATTATGAGGTTCTTCTTTAAAAATTGGTCATATTTCTCCGATGTTCCTAAATGTAGAACCATCTGCAGGAATTTGAAGTACACCATCTTCACTTTTGTGTCATGCATGGTAATCCATAAATTTTGCAATGCTTTGGCACCCAAACAATCGTTGCAAATGTGGAATTATCCGAATATGATGAAGAACCTTGTGAGGCACCTTTTTTGTTACTTGATCGGTTCAATATTTATTGATTTGACATTGTGGGCATTTTGTTTCAGATGCATATTGTTCATAATATATAATATGATCATTCGGACATGCATCAATAGCCCGATACTCCATTCCAATATCTTTCATAATTCCACACATCTCTTGGTATGTGCAAGGTAAATTATTTGACAGTGGTAAGAAAAATTCACCTAATAATCTACAACATAAAAAAAAACTAGTCAATGTAAATAAAAGTAATAAAAAATATTGCATCCTTAATTTACACTAAAAATAGAGAAAAATAAAGTTGACCTTTACATATAATATGTGATGAATTATATTATGTACCTTAGGATCTTTGTGAGACATGTGTTTGACAAACCATTCAATACCTTCAAATTCTCCAACAAAATTATAGAAGAGAGAATATTTGTTCTTGAGCCTTCATAAAGGGGTTGTTCTACCTTCTCAAGAAGAGGTACATCATAAATATCATCATCATTTTCCTCATTGATACGAGAAAAGATGTCCTAGATCAATATATTTGTCCCATCATCTATCTCAACAATATTATTGGTGTCATCTTCTTCCATAGGATTGACGTGATCTTCAATATTCATATCGTCGTCCACATCTTCTACAATAATGTTTCTAATACTACTTGGAAGATATTTATCCGATGACAAACACCTGGGAGGATTTGTCTTTACCATTAAAAAAAATCAATAACATTATTATATATAAAAAAATAAAAATAAAAACAGAAGAAAATTTTATAAATAGAATCAATACAAAGACATATATAATGAATAACTTACCATGGGACAAAATGTATGCCCCCCTTCACAAGCCCATACATAAAACAATGTCTTTCAATTTTTTTCCTTACAAGTCTTCTTCTTTTCAATCCCCTTCATTTATTGCAAGGGAAATAACATTTCCCATCAGTAGCAAACAATGCCTCCTATTGTAACCTAGGTCTGCACCCCTGCCTCTCCTCTCTCATTTCCCTATGCCTTCATCAAATTTTTTCCTCTTCTAGTTGATAAAGTTGGTTTCCCATCTTTTTAATGACCTGGTTTTCCTTATTGTATTGTTTGAATGATTCTTTGTGCCAAATTATTTATGTTTTCCTTGAAAGATAATTGCATRTCTAGTTTGCGTTTGAAATACTTGTCATCATGTTTTCCACTAATTGAACATGCAACARGCCCACCAAKATTTTCCTRTGTGTAGGATACATCYAGGTCCACCAATTCCTTTGTATGCACAGTAAGAAACCATGAGCCAAAATGCATCATTCAGAGAAGCTCATTTCGGGCTTGAAATATAAGAAAACAAACAGGTTCAATTTTTAGTCGTAAGATCAAGCAAAGATTAAGTCACGACCGTCAGATCTCATTGGAGAGAGATCGACGATGGGGAGGCATTGCGGGGATTAGGAAGCAAATTAAAGTTTCTACAAGCTGTGAGCCTGCAATCTCCCAAGATTGTTGATCTTGCTAGATCAATAGACCAAYGGTGCATATCGATCCCACTACAAACAAACATCTTTTCATTGTGGGGATTGGGAAGGAAATTAAAGAGTGAGCGAGTTGAGTCTTCACAATAACTCATRGCCTTTGATCTTCAAGCAAGGGACATGCGTCAGATGATCTCGTACTCYAGGAGGAAACAAGTAGAAGTTGAGTGAGTAAAGGACTCTTGAAGGTGTGAAGCCCGGTGTTCATCTGGATTGTCCATCAACGAGGACATTAGGTGCCATATCTCTCACTTTGGAGACTTAGAACTCCAAAAGTTTTGTGGGGAAAATAACTAGAGAAATAATTACCTGAAGTTCTGAAGTGAATCTCGACCATCCAGATCAATAGGCCACATGGGGCCAGATCTCTCACTTCGAAGATACGACACTTCGAGATATTTCCAAGCACAAAATTCATAAACTCTCGAAGCCCAAACTCTCGAAGTGAATCTCGTTCATCCATATCAAGAGGCCACATGGAGGAAGATCTCTCACTTCAAAGATACGTCACTCTGGAGGATTGTAAGAAATATGCGTTGAAAAGCCCGAAGCCCAAACTCCTGAAGTAATTGTGGAACATTGATCTCAAATCAACAAGAATCGTTGATCTTTGTAGTAGGTAATAAGGGAATATCTCTCGAAGACCGAAGTCCTGGAGACACATG
>SNQJ01S0087058.1:46224-56257 GCA_010110895.2 Picea sitchensis | reverse complement strand
ATATATATTCAATGTGGTCAATAGGTGCTAATAAGAGTCTCTTGAAGTCTTATTTATACTTTCCAAATGACTTCCTTTAGGGGCTATCTTATAATTGTTTTACCCATTTTCCTTATTTTAGGGCTAACCCACACTCTCTTGTTGCAACCACTTTACCTTAATTAAATTTTTGTTGCAACTACTTTACCCTTAATGAATGACTTGTAATAAGAAAAATATTTGGGGTCCTCCAAATTCACAAGTTCATAACTCCTCAACCATGAGGAACCACATGGTGTATCACATATCATCGGAAACGACACAATACATACTGTCCATCCATGAATGTGTTACTTGCATTTATGTTGTCCTTCATATCCTTTTCCCTTTATCAGCTGCAGGTTTCATAACCAAATCTTCGTGTCTTCCTGACTTCTTCAAAAGTTGACATCAATGACAACCAATCTTTAAACACTATTTAATATATAATATACATTGAATGTTAAAATTTTAATATATAAATTGATTCTTGCATCATCTTTTATTAGATCAAAAGATTATTATTCAAGGGTTTTTTTGGCCCAATTAAGATACCATGAAATAAGTTAATAACCACAAATGATCTTTAAGTTCTTTTTAATAAATGTGAAGAAGGAAGATTTAAATAAAAATGTATATCAATAATAAATAAATTAGAGAAAACAATAGTAAATAAATAAAGAAAATATTATTTCCATATAAAAATGAAATGACCGTAGATTTGTGAAAATATTAAAAATATGAATTTATTTTTTTACAATGTCAACTATAAGTAGGTGGATATATGAATATTAAAAATAGGATTAAAAGTATTCTACATAATGAATTATAAATCTAAACTTCTTGAGGAATTGATTCAAGAGAACTTTACAAATTTAAATTAAAGGTAAAAAGATGGTCTTATATGTTGAAACGGAGAGAGGGGCTAGTTAATTTGGAAATTGAAATTTTGAAGTGAGAAAAGGAGAAATACTATTGTGAGTTGCATATAAAGGAACTTTTGCAACTTGGATTGTGGGTAGCTAGTGTTGTTGTTGAAAATTTAAACTAAAGGATGCTATTATAATTGAAAATTCAATTGTATAGCATGTTGTTGTTAGTTAATTTATTGAAAGACATTTTGTTGTTGTTGGGATTGTTCTTAGCACTGAGAAAATTGATATTGTTGTGCAATAAGACTTCATTTGTTGATCATATTATTGCAAGGATTCTTAAGGACGTTGAAATTTATGGAGTTTGTGAATGTTGATGTTGAAATGAAGGTTACATATGTTACCAATCAGTTGTAGAAGATGTAGTAAACATTGGAATTTTCCCTTTCTTAGGGTGTAATTGCTAAGAATAATTGTCTTGTTGGAACACCAATGGTAGGAAAGGAGAGATGATAAGTTCCCTAATAACCAAAATTTCAAGAATTGTTCGAAATGACAATGAAATAGTTGCAACTTGTTTGCATAAAGAGGCACATGATCACCTTTGTTGTAATTGTGTGTAAAGTAACCATTTGAGATGTGTTGATCCCACTAAACCATTTTGTTATGGAGTACCTATTTGCAGAGGTCTAGATTATGGAGTTACTAGGGGAAAATAACCAAGTTTAATTTAACCCTATTGGCTATTTCCTTGCTATAGAATTACCAGATTCCCATATCCTCCCCATATCTTTGTCGAGAGTAACCCTACTATCCATATGAACATAATTTTCCACATACTACGACTTTTAGTTTCCCATAATGACCATCAGGCTTAACCCGATTGTAGATTCAAGTCAACGAAGGGCTCAACCACAAAGTCAATGATTGACTTTGTGGTTGGGACCTCAGATGACCTGAATCTACAATCATATTAAGCTTAGGTGCCCATAACTATAGTTTTCACCATTTGGAGTTGCACTTGTATGGATATGTTTTCTACAACCTATTGAGGTTGATGTGGTTAATATCAAGTTGAATTTTCTTCGACCTTCTTCTATGAGGATTGTGGCCTCTTTATGACTTTCTCAAATGAAATTTCCAGTTTTTACTTCAATTCATCAAACATAGTGGGATTACCATTTCTGACTTCAATTTATCAAACATAGTGGATTACCAACAATATTTGCCACATTTCAAACCCCCTAGTTGAAGAAATCAAGACTTGTACTCCAAAAAATGTCTTTTAATAAAGGCAATACCAAGACAAAGAAAAATAGTTCTTGGAAGTCCTTGAACAATTTCAAAACATCCTATCTTGGTTGCGTCATTGTCAATGCTTAGAAACATCTCCACATTAACCTTAGTAAGTGTTGCAACATCATATTCTCTACATTATTTCATCACATAGGGTTGAATATCTTGATTAACCTCAAAATCATCTGTATTGACTTTAAATGCTTTTAAAACACCTAGCATGAGATCTGGAGGAGACATTTTCATTCTTTCAAGGCAAAATATATTTGTTGCAACCCCTAGGTTAACTATGTTTACAACCTTGACTTTCCCAAAGGAACAATATTTCATGTTATTGAATGTGTATCCAATCCGAAACCATCAAATTTATATTGACATAGATTCAATTGATATCATTCATGATGTCCATGATATTGGATGGTGTGGTATTTCATTAGTTATATAAAGATAACTATCACATTATTTTATAAAAAATAAACAACATTTCGAAGAAACTAAAACACCCCAATTATTTGGTTAGGAAAGGAAAATACCATGAAGATGGTCTTCCACTGATCTGAATGGAATTTACTCATATACCAAAATCATTTGATCCCCATAAATACAATATTCGATAAGGATACCAAGATTTGGATGAAGATAAGACACAACCTTGAACTTCATCAGATTCATCGTCCTTCACCTTTGTTGGATTTCACAAAGGAATGCGGTGATTGCACTAGGTAAGGGTATTGGATTTCACAACAATATGTGCATTGGAAGAGGGTATTGTTGTGATAGAGGAGTTTTGAAAATCTATCCATATTTATATTGAAACATTGATTTCTTGTAACATAGTAGGCCTCTTTGAGTGAGATTCCATGGTGGCCCATGGACTTCTTCACTTGATACATTTTCTCTGTCTATGGAGATAATTTTGTGGTGGAGTTTCAACTCTCATGTTGGAAATTGAAATTGGGAACAACGATATTCATTCATCAAAGCTAATGAATCAAAGAAAAAAACTTTAGTAACTTGCATGCTGAAAGACATATTATACACAAGGAATGCACATATATAGTGTTGCATCAAATCGAACATGCATTGGATCCTTCTTTTATGAGTTCAAAAATCATTGTCTTGAAAGAGTCATCTTCATCTCCACTCTTCCACACGATGATACCGTGGATATTGTTACCACATAATCTAGCATGAGGTGAAAATAATTCACAAGACATTAATACAAGTGGAACATAAAATATGTTACCATTGTCACATATTCAACAAATTCCCTCTCTTTAGTGAAGTAATAATATCCAACACAAGAGAGTCTTCTCCAATAACTCCAAGAATACCTAGGCAAGACACAATCAAGTCTAGCCCCCCCTAGGGTGACTAGTTACACTACTAACAAGATAAAGATGAATGAGGTGAAGGAAAGGCAGTGAGATAAGACAATTTCTATATTTAAAGTATAGAGGGTTTAGGTCAAGATAAGAGGATTTCCAAGTCAAATATAATTTCAGTAGGACCCCCAAACACTAATAATGAAGAAAGAGTCTAAGTATGAGGTGAAAATTGAAAGAAATGCATGAAATATCAGAAGTAAACTGATTATAAATGTTAAAACAACGAACATAAATGATCTCTACTCATATAAGATTATTACAGTAGTAGAATACACAATTTTTAGTAGTAAAAATGTATTTTTCATCAGTAGTGAACATATAGCAGCAGTAAATTAGTCAATTTTCCACAATAATTTTATAACAACAATAAAATAATCGATTTGTAGTAGTTAAATAGTAACCTTTGATCATAAAATGATCCAGTAGAATATAAGGGTAAATCCTAGGTTAAATTAGGGTTTAATTTGCCAACAAAATAAGAAAAAGCAACAGTAAAAATTAGCCATAAAACCCTAGACGTTTTTCCTTAGATAGCTTTAATATCATTCCAGAAATTTATTTTAGGGTTTTAGTGATGAGTTTAGGAAACAAATATTCCTAAACAACCCTAAATGTATAGGTTTATATGGTTGGAAGTGAAAATTGTAGCAAATTTAAAACGCTAACCCTAAGTAGTAAAATTTAGAAAATTTGATTTACTATTGTGAAGGAAAGATTAGTGCCTACTCCTTTGGGAATATGGGGTAAAAAAGAAATCCATGTTTGGGATAATGAAGTGAATAAATTTAGGGTAATATAAATATTCCACTTCTAACCCTAGAAAATACTCTAAAATATTTTGGGGATGAAACAAGGGAACATTATTCCACTAGTAAACCTTCTGATGGTTTAGACAAATAGGGTTTTTTTTTTAATGATTAAAAGAAGATGAAGAAACACCACTTGAGAACAACATCAATTTAGAAATGAATAATTAAACAAAACACAAGATGAAATGAGTAGACTTACTCAAAAAATCCTCCATCCATCAAAATCCTAGTTTCCATGCCATCCGAGTAGTAGAAGATCCACAGACATTATCTCCCAAAGAAATCATCCTAGTTAATCATCCATAGAATTCTTCATGAAAGAGACAAGTAGAAGTAGACAAGTAGTGTTAAATCTCCACAAGTAGCAATGATTTGAAAGTGAGAAGTGCTTCTCTTATTTATATGAGAGATCTCACACCCTTCTCACACAATACAATCCCTAAAAACAAAATATAATGCATTTATCTTTCATAAAACCTAGAGATAAGGAACAAATACATAAATAATCCTTGATACAAAGTGAATAGGTCTATAAGAACCCCAAATATGCCTTTAATATGAAGTAAATAAGCTCAAGTTTCAAACTGTCTCATAAATTAGTGCTCAAAGATGACATGTGTGGCTAAAAAAGGGGAGGACTCACTCCCAAATGGTGAAAACATGGCTCAAGAAGTGAAGTGTTTCCTTCAATATGTTTAATGTTTCATCTCTACGGTTCCTCAAAACCTCAAAAGGGTGTGACATCATCAAATTTTCCATGTCATCTCAAGGAGAAGCCCAAAGTCTCATCAAGTAAGTCCAATCATCATCAAAGTGGAACATCCATGCTCCTAGGGAAATATATCATCATCCAAAGGTAATGTCCCATGTCCAAAGGGTTCCATGATGCATGGAGAAGTGTCATGTCATCCTCCCAAGTGCAACACCATCAAGAAAATTCCAAATTTCCTCCTCACAATATGAAAAATCCCATCAAACCAATCATCCTCTAGGTGGAACATCCCATCATCGATGACCTCAAGGTCATGTCCACACATGTTGAGGGTTCTGGTCCTGTAACTAGATCCATGTCATCAAATCCTCTAAAGTCCTACTAGGAATTCCAAACAACATCTATAAAAATGGTTGAGACGTCCTCCATGCATGTGGGAGAATAGCCCCTCCATCATCCTCCAAAGCATTGAAGTTTCATCGACCATGTACAACGATCATCAAGGAGGGCGCTCATGTGGTCCAAGAGGCATCATGAAGACTAAAGTCAAAGCACACAATCTAAATACATATAAAGTGATTCACATTAATACAAAATACATTCGATAGATCTCACAAAATAGCCTCTTCAAACTTCACACTAGCTTACAAAATTATGTAATTTTCCAAGTCTAAGGTATGGGAGGGTAATAATTACCCCCTATTAGGTGTTCTAGTACCAAAAAAAAGAGGTATGTCCCAAGGAAACCCATCAAGGGGTATATGCAATGATCATGGTATGGATTTGGGGTCTACTTCATTGGGTGGATGTGATTGACATGCAAGGCCATGTATAATATTCATCCCCATGAGCGCCTTTGTAGAGGTAGTGCTTAGGAAATGAGATACTATTTCCTCAACATTGTGTCTTTTCGAACCCAAGATTTCCTTTTATTTATAACTTTTAACTCTTTATTCCTTTGGTAAAGTATGCATTCATTACATAGGACTTTGGGTCATGGCCTCTTAGCAAGGGGGTAGAGCTCATGATTTTTTATTTTCTTGTTTTTTAATACTTTGTTTTTTTTAAATTGTTTCTTTTCAATGCATTTTGAATTCGGGATTTTGGTATTTCTATATCATTTTTATAAAATTGCATCAACCTCGGGCTTTCTAGCCCCTTTTTCTCATGGGATTATGAAGCATAGACCTTTTTGGGGTACATGTAACACCCATCCCAAAATAAAGGAAAACAAATAGATGATAAATGGAATATGTCATTCATGGTAGGGGTATGGACACATTAACCTCATTAAGGCCCCCTAGTAGTACAAATTTTCCCATACATGACAACACTTGACTAGAAAATGATAATAACCACCAAGGAAAGACAAGGAAAAAAACATAACTTCAAAGCATCATGATACATTATCCAAATCAAACCATTATCACCATTTTCATTCCCCATGTATTAATATTATCACTCAATATGAAGTGTACGAACGATGTACCCAAGTATATGAATGCACCATATCATATGAGTGAGTTGAGTTGAGAATGAATGGAAGGAATATGTGAGTTGTTATTTGTGGAGAGTCTAGAATAACATCATTTGATTTATTGTCTAAGATGTGTATCATGGAGAATATTTTCTCCTCTTTTTACCCCTAAGTGTGAGGGGGTAACATCTGTCTCCAACATGGGAACATGGTCTCACCATAGAGCACATGAGAACCTCAACAATCTCTAGTACTTTGAGACCTACACTCTATATCAAACCTAAAAAAAACTCATGCTACATTCTAACAAAATACCATAAATACAAAACTATCAGGGGGATACGATCCCCATGGTATATGGAAGATACAGGTGGACATCAGTGGCTTCCCACCTATTCCAATGGCTCAAATTATAGTTTCCATCTTGGCATTTTTTTGCAATTTTTCAGGTCCCAAACTTCGGGGACCATTTTGAGGCCCTAAACAATGTTTTTTTCACTTGGCGACGCCCAATAGATCCCTATTGGGATGTATTGGGATGTTCAGAATGTGTACTCCTCAGCTAGACCTTTCTGACAGGGAACTTGTTGATGGGACCTAAATCCCTTTGACTCAACAGTAGGAACCAAACCTGCCACCGAGGCCCAATTAGACTCTACAACGTTTAAAATGGAACGGTTCTCCAGATCTTGCGATCCAACCGATTTATCGATGGGCTTTGTGTTTCTTTCTGAAGGCTCTTCCTTCAGTTGGGACTATTTTCTTCTATATTTTCTCTTGGGTGGGGTTGGTGTGAGAAACACAAGTCAGTATAAACCAACTTGACTAGTAACAAGATTGATTTTTAACTACTAGGAAGAGGTTGAGCTTGGGATAACCCTCTTCTCAAACATGCAGACAACGATTCTAGGCCTAAGGGCCTAGTACTAATTCATTAACCGAATGAGCATCCAATTAATGTATGAGAAACTAACTATCAGAAAGAAAGCACATGTGTAATAGGATAATGGCAAGCAAAATAATTCATCTACCATAACCACGAGTCACATAATAACACAACGATTTATCTCCATCATGAAAGTAAAGAACATCAAGACATTGCACCAGATAACTTGACAACATAATTAATTTATCTTACTCATTGTTGCATCATTCATGAAATAGGATAGGAATTAGTTCTTATCCAACTCTAATCACATTGCATCTGATGGAAATAGTTTGTCTCTGATCCAAAAGGACTTCTAAATTCATAGCAGCTCAAAATAATTCTCCATAGCCAAAAAGAAAGAGTTCTTACAACAACCATCGAACTTTTACTAATTGGTCGATATTCTTATTTCTAATATAAAATTCAACCGAAATTAATGGCTAAGTACAGTTTGAACCAAACAAAAATCGCCACGTGGCGTGATCATCCAATAGTTTCTTTTTCAGTTCACCCGAGATATTTCTTGAAAAGGGTGACTTATTTCATATTCAGACCAACTGATAAACATATCTTCATAGGTTTGGGCCCATGGGAATCTGTGATGTCCCATTGGGGCCACATATATTCCTCGGATATCTGTTGCATGTGCTTGGTACTTTACCAAACTAGCATTCAACTGTTGCAGCATGGTTCGATCTCTGTTCAGGTGTTCCGCAAATTGTTGCACTTGCCCTAGAATTACATCAATTATCTTTGTGCATTCTTCGGCCCATAGGGAGTATTGTTCGGCATGCGTCTGGAACTCGTCGCTCAGGTTGATAAATTCATCGGGGAGCCTGAATCATTCATTGCTCCGACAATTCAGTTTCGATATTTCTTTCGAGTTCTTCGACGAGGTCAAAGGACGAGCTCTGTTTGGTACTCGGGAGAATGTTTCCTATAATCAAAGTAGAGGTATTTTAGCGATTAAGAAACCTATGATAAGACATAAACAAACCAAAAAGATTAACGTTTACATGTGTAGATCGCTAGTTCCAGTCATTTTAATACTTACGTGATCCCAGATGCTCCTTTGAATGACCTGTGATGATCTAGCCGAAGTCGTTGCTCCTCTTTGGTTTAAATGAATTATGTCAACGTGTCATAGGTTCGAAAATCAAGTACGACATACATGAGCGTATAAACCGTCATAGTAATCACTTGACCTTTTGTGCCGAAAGGAGGCGTCGTAGACGAGTGTGCGTGTGTATGCTCCCAAAAGGTTGGATACCGTAAAGAGAAAGTCATTAAATGCCTCTAGAATCTGTATCACCAAGCATGTCAAACATCATTCGTCAATAGCGGAGGTTCGGAAGTTCAATAAGATCAGAAGGATTGTACCACACGTTCCCTACAACTCTGATTCGATGACGTTTACATATTCTAGATTGCATCCATTGAGCAGTTATGGCGCTTCGAGTATTCAAAACATCATGTCATGAGGCACGAGTGTTTTATTGGCACGCTTTGTTTTGCTCCTTCGTTTCTCTATAAATTCCAGGAGGTCTGTGTGGAATGCATATGGGTGCTTCTGTGCCTTGTATTTTCCTAAGCGACTCTTGACAATTTTTTCCCTTTTTCTCTTTTGTTGTAAAGATATTCGTGGTCTCACTACCACCGGTCCAGTTGGTCATGGTGTCAGCATGGCTTATTTGTATGTGATTGGCGGGAACCTTTAATACTAAAAATCGACAGTATTTTGAATGTATCACGCTTTGTTTTAAATACAAAAAATTAATCGGGTTCTCTTATATAAGCCCTTTTTCGCGTAAATTATTAGATTCTTGTGATTGTCATTGTTACACTATGCATTTGTTAATACTTTCCCTTGTAAAATTTTCGATGTCGATTGATGCTTCCATGGCGTTATCAACCACGGATCATTAGAAATATTTAATCATAAAAAACAAAAGGCATTCGGCTAGTGGGTAAGGGTAATATCCGGGATCTTTCTCGTGTCGAAAGCACTAAGAAAAGATTAGTCGCCAAGACTGTTGATACCGGGTGGTATCGAGGTTATTATTACAACAAGAAATTAATCATTTTGCAATCGTCGATGCAAAACATGTTTCGGGAGTTCGGCGGTCGGTAGTGTCACTCTTCTATTTGCACGACGTTCACTATTACACTTTTGCTGAAGCCGAACTTCTTAAGTGAGTCAGGGAAAATTCTGGGTTGCCGATTCCTGGAGTAGTTATTTAAGTATTTTTAGAGTTAAGATGAATCTTTGTTGTATGATTCAAGTAAACTTTAATCAATTCAAACATGAAACATATAAGATAAGTGAAATTATCAGTTTCATACCGAGGCGAAAAAAGTCAAATGCAAAATATCGGGTGGTGTTATCCCCGATTTCTAGGGATAACTAGGAAATCATGTCTCAAGGCCCACAGGTCCAAGACATGGAGTACCGAGAGCAGGATTGACCTGAGCATGGCCCTGGAGGGCCCATCCTTCTTCTTCTTCGCCATATTTGTCCTGTCAGCAACAACAT
>SNQJ01S0087058.1:25260-38103 GCA_010110895.2 Picea sitchensis | reverse complement strand
GTGTATTTAGAGAAAGAGGAAGGAGCACGAGGCCTTGCTTAAGCAACACCGGAGTGAACCTCCTTCCCTTAGGGTTTTGATTCCAAGGCCCTTCCATTGCAACACCTTGGAACCCTACCTTCTAGTCTCTGAGTTTGAATCCTCCTGAGACCTTTTGCCCTTACTTTGACTCCATTTACCCTAAGGCACTGGTATTTTCTCCAACGTTGAGCTTGAAGTGTACAAAAATCATTTTTTTAACATTCATTTTTTTAAACCCTAACTAACCCTAATGCTGCTAACCTAGGTTGACGTCATAATTGACATAGAAACCTTTTGACTAATAAATGAGAAATTAAATGATGAAGTCAAGCATTTATTGAACAATTTTTTATTGAAAACACTGTTGGATTGGTCATTTTTGTAGACATTGATGAGTTGGTGATCTTACATAGGCTATTTAGCATAGCGTTGACTTCATCTTGTCTATTACATTGCTTATTAATTGAAATCAGATAGTTAAGAATTACTAACCCTTTGAGTTATAGCCTGCAAATATTGTATTGAATTGTCATCATCTTGTTCTAGGCAGGTGTTTTCAACAGGGACTTCACTTCTTTATTGGCTGATTAGCCGGATTATCTGATACTGGTGGTAACCTGCGAGGAGGGAAAACCTTAACTCTTGACCTTTTATTCTTTGCCTCTTCAAACCCCAGGTTACCGGGGACGTCTCCCCTGGGATAACCTCCCTAAATAGAAATAACCTCCCCATCGAGGTGACATTGGGTGGGGAAGGTTCCTGTATCACCAGTTTGTCCTCTATCCCATAGCCTGTGACCTAAAAAATACAAACTGGGCGATAACAGGTGGTACCCAAAAGGAAATGGTCACATACCTTTTAGGGTGTGTTGAGTGCTCAACAAATGGAGATTCACTAGGCGAATGCAGAATCTCTGCTTTCTACTTCGTTTCCCTTACCGAACCACGAAGTAGATATCTCTGGTACTTATTTTATCTGTATTAGCTGATTTTATTATTATTATTATTATTATTATTATTATATATATATTTATTATTATTATTATTATTTATATTTTATTTTATTGAAAGTATTGTTTTAGGGCTTGGCCGTTTACTGGGAGGGCATTAGGTTCCCCTCTCATATTATGCAACCGGTAAGTGCCTGCCCCAATCTTCTCAGCCACATGGAAAGGTCCAAGCCACAGGTTCTAAAATTTAGAATGTTTCCCCTTCGGTTCATTCGCTCTGTCCCATTTTAGGACCAAGTCTCCTACTTAAAAATTCTTCTCTTTAGCTTTATGCTTATCAAACCATATTTTCACCATCTATTGGTGCGCTAAGAATTTTGACTTAGCCTTTTCCCTCTCTTCTTCCAGCATGAGTAGAGTGTTGACTCTTTGTTTCATGGTCGATAATGGTTCCTCGTTGGAATCTTGGGCCAATTGAAGAGATGGAAGATAGAGCCTGTCTGGGAGGATGGCTTCTTGTCTGTAGACAAAAAAGTATGGGGAATTCCCTACAGCTTCTTTGGGTGTGACCATATCATCCCATAGGGAATTATGAAGTTGGTTATGCCAATTTCTTTGGTTATATGTAACCATCTTCTTTAGTATCCTTACCAGGTTCTTATTAGTTGATTCTCCACACCGTTTCCCTAAGGGTAGTAATTCGCAGAGTACTTGATTATGATTCCTTTGTCTAGAGAAAACTATGTTAATAGGATAGAAGAGAAGTAAGTTGCATTATCAAAGACCAGAATAGAGGGGACACCAAACCTTGTGATCAGTTGTTGTTCTATAAATTGGATTACTACCTTCTCGTTCACATGAGTAAGAGGAATGGCCTCAGGCCATTTTGTGAAATAGTTGGTGGCAGTAAGAATTTACTTGTGGAGTTTTACAGAGATAGGCATAATTTAGCCTATGATATCCAACCCCCACTGCTCAAAAGGCCTAGAGACAGTCATAGGCTGAAGTGGGATTTCAAGGACTTTGTTCCTCTCCTATCCACTATTCCTGAAGTCCCCGAAGTGGGAATCACATGAGTAGTTTCCCAATACAGGGAAATATGTGGATGCGGGTTCGTTCGGGGTTTCTAGATCAGTAACCGTATGCTTCAGATATCTCTCCCTATCGATTCTGATCATATTATTGTATCCTTTTAGTGGCAAACAAAGGTGTGCCCAGCCTGTACTGAAATATTCGTTTATCTTTTCAGACCAATCCTGACTCAACAACAGGCCGTATGCCTCTAGGATATCTACCACAATGATGTTAATAAATTTCATGAAATTAGGATGTGTTGCTATCCTGATCATCACATGTTTTAGTTCTCCTGTGACCTTGACCTGGGTTCTGTCCAGTTGTATGACATTCTTATCACTTTTGAGAGGGACAACACCTAATTTATTACAAATGGCCAAGGGCATGACATTAGAAGAAGCCCCAGAATCTACCAAACAATTGTGAAGGTTCCTATTGAAGACTTCAAATGTTAAAATAAAATGTGGTACAAAAGGCCTCTCCTTCCTACCTTCCGAGTAGGTATTTATAGTTGGCTTACTTACCAGATCAGTTGGGGACAAATTCTTCTGCTGACCATTGATGACCGTCGGGTCTTCTACAGAGCTCAAATCTTGCAGCAGAAAGTATTTCTACTAAGGAATCCTACATATATCCATAACTGATATATTAGGTTTTAGCGTCTTCAAATATTTGATTACGTTGTAATCTAGTTTGGGGGATTCCTGGGTATGGATGTTTATACGCTTTTTACCTGATGTGAAAGGTATTTTCAGGCAATCGGGAGTTGACTTGCTTTGCGAAGATCGGGTGGTGTCGATATCTTTCGATCCGGGTTGACCCTTACTACGTGTCTGTATTACCAAAAATTTTGTGGGTTTTTCTTGAGGCTCAAACAGATCATTTAAAGGCATGATCACGTTGGGATCCCATATTAGCATGGTTGTGTCTCGCGATGGGTCAACTTCTTCTTGATCGACAATATTCATGGCTGAACTGCTTAACTATTCGGTCAGGGAGACTTCGTCTAGAAAACGATTGGCCATTAAATTCATGGCATGGACCCATTGAGGGAATTCTCTTTCAGAGTGGTTCTCCTGGTGATAAGTACATAAATAATTATATGCAACATTCCCTAGGTCAATGTTTAAGTTGGCTGGTGGAGGTTCAATTGCTTTAAAAGGATGGTTTCTTTTAAAGAAAGGCTTATAGGGATTTTGGCTTTGGTTTCCCTCCCCTGTGCTTCTCTTCATGTATATGATCTCATTGGATAATTTCTTAACCATGTGTTGTAGGTCTTATATATCTCCATTACCCTTGTCGGGAGTTTTTTCGACTGGTTTCCCAACGGTCTAGTTAAAAGGAGTCCTCTCCTAGGAGGGGGATGGGTTTCTCTTTTCATCAAGGAGGCCTGGCCTTATTTACATCCTTTCATCTAGAATTATATTGTCTTGGCCTCTTCAAAATTCTCTTCCAGGGTTTTCTTAGTGGCCCTTTTTACGAACATAGAAATGGAAGCCAGAAGCGCGTTGGCATAAACCTCAATTTGCAACTCTTGAGTTGGTTTCGCCACAAGATGGAATTTGTTTAAGATGGTCGTGAATATTTGATTGAAATATTTGACTCTTTCTTTCAGGATCATGGTGGTTGTGAACAACTCAGCCATCAGATATCCCATGGTATTTTCGTTCACAAATTTGTCTAAAAAGTCCTTCTGGAACTTGGTCCAACTGGTTATGGATCCTACCAACAGATTAAAATACTGCGTGGAAGCCAAGTTCTAAAATGTGTAGGGAAAGATCCTATAGACTACTTCTTCATGTTGAACATTCATAAGCCTTATCACGAGTATGAACTTCTTGATATGATCTTCGGGTAAACCTGAAGTTTTGGGATCGTACTTGGGGAGCATCTTTTTCGGGTGTTGGGGAAGATTATGCACTCGTCTCGGGACGAACACGACATCTATGGCCAACCAAGGTTGGTTGTATTGAAGTGGGATTTCCCTTTCCTCCTCATGATCATTATTACCTTACATATCTTCAGAATTCGAGTTGAGGTCCTCTTCTTCCGAACAATCATTTGACTCAGAGATGTTGTCGGTTGGCATTTCGGGTATCAAATCAAGAGGTTCTTGGATTTAGGTGATCGCAAAATCTATTAAGTCTTCTACGGAGTGTACAAAAACTTCGTCAGGAGTGCTAACCACTGGCATGCTTTGTTGTTTTCTTCAAGGGAGGATGGGAGTTAGGGACAACGCATTGATTTGCGGGCGTAGGCTTTAGTGATTCTCCAGAATTGGTTCACTACTTCGTGAGGAAGGGTGTAAGGTATTTCAGGGTGAAAAGGTCCTTCCTCGGGCTAGGGTGAGTTACTCGCTTTGGGGGTATTCAGTAAGTGTGGGCTATCTGTTGAATGACTAGCCATGCATGTGGACCATTAAAAATCAATAGGCTATGAGAAATACTATATAAATTATATAATCAGCCATTCATTCTCAAGCCCTCCTTCTAGCGCCAATTCTGTTGATCGGACCTAAATCCCTTTGACTCAACAGTAGGAACCAAACCTACCATTAAGGCTCAATCAGACTCTGCAGTGTTTAAAATGGAATGGTTCTCCAGATCTTGCGATCCAGCTAATTTATCGATGGGATTTGTGTTTCTTTGTGAAATCTCTTCCTTCAGTTGGGACTATTTTCTTCTGTATTTTCTCTTGGGTGTGGCTGGTGTGAGAGACGCAAACCAGTATAAACCAACTTGACCAGTAACAGGATTGATTTTTAACTACTGGGAAGAGGCTGAGATTGGGATAACCCGCTGCTCAAACATGCAGACAGTGATTCTATTGCAAAGGGCCTAGTACTAATACATCAACCAAATGAGCATCCAATTACTGCCTGAGAAACTAACTATCAGAAAGAAAACACATGTGTAACAGGATAATGGCATGCAAAATAATTCATCTACCATAACCACGAGTCACATAATAACACAATGATTTATCTCCATCATGAAAGCAAAGAACATCAATACATTGCACCAGATAACTTGACAACATAATTAATTTCTCTTACTCATCGCTGCATCATTCATGAAAGAGGATAGGAAGTAGTTCTTCTCCAAGTCCAATCACATTGCATATGATGGAAATAGTTTGTCTCTGGTCCAGAAGGACTTCTAAATTCATAGCAGTCTCAAAATAATTCTCCACGGCCAAAAATAAAGAGTTCTTACAACAACCATTGACCTTTGACTAATTGGTCGATGTTCTTATTTATAATATAAAATTCAACCGAAATTAATGGCCAAGTATAGTTTGAACCAAACAAAAATCACCACATGGCATGATCATGCAACAGTTTCTTTATTAGTTCACCCGAGATATTTCTTGAAAAGGGTGACTTCTTTCATATTCAAACCAACTGATAAATAGATATTCACAGGTTTGAGCCCATGGGAATTTGTGTTGTTCCATTGGGGTTGCATATATTCCTCTGATATATGTTGCATGTTCCCGATACTTTACCAAACTGGTGTTTAGCTGTTGCAGCATGGCTTGAGCTCTGATCGGGTGTTCTGTGAATTATTGCACTTTCCCTGGCCTTGCATCGGTTATCTTTGCGCATTCTTCGGCCCATAGTGAGTCTTGTTCGGCATGCATCTGGAACACGTTGCTCAGGTTGATAAATTCATCGGGGAGCCCAAATCCTTCATTGCTCCAACGATTCATTTTTGGTATTTCTTTAGAGTTCTTCGGTGAGGTCACAGGACGAGCTCTATTCAGTAGTTGAGGGAATTTTTCCTACAATCAAAGTAGAGGTAGTTTAGCGATTAAGAAACCTATGATAAGACATAAACAAACCAAAAATATTAACGTGTACCTGCGTAGCTCGCTAGTACCAGTCATTTTAATGCTTATGTGATCCCAGACGCTCCTTTGAATGACCTATGATGACCTAGCCGAAGCCACCACTCCTCTTTGGTTTAAATGAATTATGTTAGCGTGCCATAGGGTGGAAAATCAAGTATAGTAGACATGAGTGTATAAATCATCATAGTAATCACTTGACCTTTGGGTTCAAAAGGAGGTGTCGGAGACGGCTATGTGCGTGTATGCTCCCAAAAGGTCATATATCGTAAAGGGAAAGTCGTTAAATTCCTCCAGAATCCATATCACCAAGTGTGTCAAACATCATTTGTCAATATTGGAGGTTCGGAAGTTCAAAAATATCAGAAGGATCGTATTGCACATTCCCTGTAACTCTGATTCAGCGACATTTACATGTTCTAGATTGCATTCGTTGAGCAGTTGTGGTGCGTCGATTATTCAAAACATCATGTCGCAAGGCACGATTGTTTTATTGATACACTCTATTTCTCTCCTTCGTTTCTCTATAAAGTCCAGAAGTTCTGTGTGGAACGCATATGGTTGGTTTTGTGCCTTGTATTTTCCTAAGCGACTCTTGACAATTTTTTCCCTTTTGCTCTTTTGTTGTAAAGATATTCGTGGTCTCACTGCCACCGGGCCGATTGGTCGTAGTGTCGGCGTGTCTTATTTGTATGTGATTGGCGAGAACCTTTAATACTAAATACTGACATTGTTTTGAATGTATCATTCTTTGTTTTAAATACAAAAAATTAATCGGGTTCTCTTATATAAGCCCTTTTTCGCGTAAATTATTAGATTCTTGTGATCGTCATTGTTACACTGTGCATTTGTTAATACTTTCCCTTGTAAAATTTTCTATGTATATTGATGCTTTTGTGGCGTTATCAACCCCGGATCATTAGAAATATTTAATCATAAAAAACAAAAGGCATTCGACTAGTGGGTAAGGGTCGTATTCGGGATCTCACTCGCATTGAAAGCACTAAGAAAAGATTAGTTGCCAATAATGCTGATACCGGGCGGTATCGAGGTTATTATTACAACAAGAAATTAATCATTTTGAAATCGTTGATGCCGAACTTGTTTTTGGAGTTCGGCGGTCGACAGTGTCACTCTTCTATTTGCACGACGTTCACTATTACACTTTTTGTCGAAGCCAAACTTCTCAAGCAAGTCAGGGAAAATTCTGGGTCGCCGATTCCTGGAGTAGTTATTTAAGTATTTTTAGAGTTAAGATGAATCTTTTCTGTATGATTCAAGTAAACTTTAATCAATTCAAACATGAAACATATAAGATAGGCGAAAGTATCAGTTTCATACCAAGGCGAAAACAGTCAAATACAAAATATCGGGTGATACCCAAAAGGAAATGATCACAGACCTTTTAGGGTGTGTTGAGTGCTCAATAGAACCAATCACCCCAAAGAGAGATTCTATACAAAATTTGTACCCTCGAGAAATTGATGTATTGATTACCCCCATTGGGGCCCACAAGCCTTTTGGCATCTCATCTTTCAGGGTTAGGGTTTTGGATGTTTACAATTTTCTCATTTATGATTTATGATAAATATTCCTTTGGAGTCTCATTGTAATCCTCTTCTTGTGAATGAGAGTAGCCAACACATCTCTCTTAAAAGATAAGCTACCACCATTCTAGCTAGCTTATGTGCTTTGAATTTTATGGTCTTTTATATTCCAAAAATTCATTAATAGAATCTGATTTTTAATATATTACTTTGTTCCTTGCAATATATTTTGTATATCCTTTTTATATCTCTGTTATATTTTTTCCTTTATGTCATTCTCAAAATAATCGGTATCAATGGTATTAGAGCGGTCTGCTCCTTGTCTTTGTTAGTGCATGTCCCTAACGAGGTTAGGGTATAGAGAGTTGGGTCTCGAGTTTTCTTCTCTTGAGTAAAACCTCTCTTGCCCACCCAAGAAACCTACCATGGTAGAAGAAAGGAGGGAAGATGGAGCATGATACCCTTTCAATCTGTTGCTCTAGGAATCCCTCATGTGAGAGAGGAACAAGATGATGAAATATTTTATCCCAGATCCTTCGATGGATATCGACAAAAAAAGAGTCACCTTCAACCATAAATCACTTCAGAGGTGAAACACTCTTTAAGGTACAAGTTAAATTGGATATTCATTTGATTGAAGGCCAGATAGACATTGACACTTTGGAAAAATGGTTAATTCTTCTAGAGGAGTATTTCTCTGTCCAAAAAGTTTCCGACGGTGAAAAAATCACATTCGTAGTCCTTAAGGCCCTTTCCCATGTCATAGATTGTTGGGATACTTTCTGTGAGAAATATGTTGATGATGAGTTTGCAATTTTTGGGCTAGGACCCAATTGGGTGGATTTTTTTGATTCCCTCAGGGAATAATATTACCCTATTGGGAACTATGACGAACAATACATGAGATGGAACACACTATGTCATAAAAGATGCCAAAATGTGTAAGAGTTCAAAAATACCTTCCATACCTTGCGCACCAAGTTGGGTATCAAATACTCTGAGCTCCATCTAGTTCAAAAATACTACGGGGATTTACAGAAGTACATCCAAACCAAAATGGAGCTTCTGAACATCTCATCATTGGGAGTCACTTATCGATATGTCATCAAAATTGAGCATAAATTTAAGCAACAGAACAAGAGGGAGTTTGGGTTTTCAAAACCGAAACAATAGAAGTATGTTAAGGGTGGTCCTAACTCCCAAGGAAAAGGATAGAGCAAGGATGACTAGTCCTAGGAAAATCAGTCCAATCCACTAGAAAATAAGGGTAATGTGAAGTCGAAGAAGGTCACTGGAAATTGGTGTGAGTTCCATAAAATCCCTTGGAAAAATACTGATGAATATCACTCCAAACAATTATTGTTGATTGAGATGAAAGCCTTAGGGACGGATGTTTACCTAGACTCTGATTCAGAACCAAAAAAGGGAAAACAAATCATTGACACATAACCCAGTGTCACCATCGCTACCACAAAAGTCCAGCTAGAGGAACCAGAGGATCCTGAAGAAGGGGAGCGCCTCTTCCAATCATAGATGTGGGTGAAGGGGACCCAAATCCATTTCATTGTTGACAGTGGTATCCAAAATAACCTAATCTCACCAAATATCGTCGATATATTTAACTTGACAACAAAACTACATCCTCATCCATACACCATTGGTTGGCTTATCCAGGGATGAGACATCCATGTCAGCTATCAATATCTCCTGCACTACGACATCAAACCATTCAAAGATGAGGTATTGTGTTATGTTTCCCCCTTTAAATTTGTGATGTTTTGTTAGGACAACCATATATGTGGAAATGCCATGTTTTTTTATGAATGTAGGCCCTATTGTGTCATTCTTATTGGGATATCAACTCTACAGGTTGTCGAACAAAGTTCCAACTACTTTAATCTATTTGATCTCCGCGAATCAATGCAGAAAGTTGGTCTCTTTGACTGGTAGATTTATCCTCGATATGGGTCGGTTGGAAGGTGAACATAAGGTCACTGCAACCGTGAAAACCTCGGCACGGGGTCTCTCTACACAATAGTAGCAGGTGGACAAGATAGTAGAAGAGCACAAATACATATTTTCCTCAGCTGCTAGGGTTCCTATGCACTGTCAAGTAAAGAACTCAATTGATTTGACACCTAGTGCTCCTCTTCCTAATGGCCCTATATACATGGGTTATGTTATGGAGAAGGAAGAAATCAAACATTGGATCCAAGAGATAATTCTGAAGGGCCACATCAAACCAAGCTCCTCGCCTTTTAGGAGCCCAATTTTTTTGGTACAGAAGAATGACAAGACATGGTGACTTTGTATTGATTACATATCCCTGAAAAACATCACAGTCAAGAACTGGTACCTAATCCCTTGGATTTATGATCTTCTCAATCAG
Organism: Picea sitchensis; assembly: GCA_010110895.2. Classification (NCBI taxonomy): domain Eukaryota; kingdom Viridiplantae; phylum Streptophyta; class Pinopsida; order Pinales; family Pinaceae; genus Picea; species Picea sitchensis. The sequence goes on along the minus strand of SNQJ01S0087058.1, from coordinate 28,274 downwards.
CTCAAGGGAGCCAAGTTTTTCAGTAAGATTGATTTGAATTCAGGCTACCACCATGTGTTGATTGATAAAATTGATGTATGGAAGACAACCTTCAAGTGTAAAGAAGGTCTCTTCGAGTGGTTGGTCATGCCTTTCGGATTGAATAATTCCCTAAGCACATTCATGCGGATGATGGATGACATATTACAGCCATTCACAGACTCCTTTGTGGTCATATATCTAGATGACGTCCTTATCTTCAACAAAACTTGGGAGGAACATTTGAAGCATATTCAACATGTCTTGGGCACCCTGCGATAGCACAAGTTATATGCCAATTTGGAGAAGTGTTCATTTAGCATGCAAAGAATATAGTAATTGGGATACATCATGGACGAGTAGGGTGTGCATGTGGCTACAACCAAGATCCAAGTTATCCGCAATTGGTTGGCCCTTAATACAATGAACAAGCTCTGTAGCTTCTTGGGCCTCACCAAATTCTACCGTTGGTTTGTGTTGGGATTCTCTCATATTGCTTGGGCCCTAACCTAGGTGACCAAGGATGGAGAAAAGACCAAGTTTGTGTGATTCATGTCCCAATAGAAATTATTTGAGGATTTTAAATTCTTCCTCTGCTCATCACCGATCCTTATTCTTCCAGACCTGCAATAAGAATTCAAGATTGAGATAGATGCTTCAAATTATTCTATCGATGTAGTCCTCACTCATCATGGGAATCTGATAGTCTATCATAGTGAAAAAATATTTGATTTTGTTCACAAATACCCCACCTAAGACAAAGAGATGTACTCCATTGTGAAGGCATGTTGACAGTGGAAGCATTACATTCTGGGGAAGGAAATCACCAACCACATTGATCACATGCCTCTTCAATTCATGTAGACACTAGGAAAGTTACAAAATTACCTCCATTAGAATTGGTCCACATGCCTACAAACATTCCACTTGAACATCAAGTACAATAAGGGAAACACCAACCATGTCATATATTATTCAGTTGACCCCCGGTTGTGGCGCTAACCACATTTCTTAACTCTTGTGAGAATGAAATGTCTAGGTGGCCACAATTATACAATAATAACTCTAAATTTTCTACTTCCTATCAAACATTGAGCGTAGGAAAAATAGTTCCAGAATTTCATCTCCAAGATGGATTTCTATGCCATCTCAGCCATCTTTGTGTTCCTTCAAGAAAGTATGCAAAGCTGATCTGGGAAGCTCATTACAGTTAGGAAACAAGACATTTTGGTGGAGACAAAACAATGACAGTACTGCAAAAGAATTTTTGTTGGTCGAAGCTTTGACAAGATGTCTACAAGTACATCATATTATGCATTTTTGTGCCATTTCCAATCTGCCATCAATAAATAGGGGCTATACACCCCTCTTCCTACTCCAAATATGCCTTGGGAGTCCATCTCCATGGATTAAATGTGCGGTCTACCTTCAACCAAGCATGGGAATTATTGTGTCTTTGTGGTCATTGATCGATTCTCCAAGATGACGGTTTTGGCACCCTGGAAGAAGAGCATCATAGCCGAGGCCACCTCCAAGCCCTTATTTGAACATTATTGGGTTCATTTTTGGATCCCATGAACCATTGTCTCAAATTGAGATAGTAGGTTCCTAAGCACATTTTGGTCCAGCCTAGGGTCGATGATGGACACCAAGCTAACCAAAGCTGTCAAAAAAGGTAGTCAACATGATTATTTTACATACTAAGGATGTACAATTCCAAACATCCACTCACATGGGATGAAATCCTTCCTTACGTTCAACATAGCTACAACAGATCCCTCCACAACTCTATTGGCCACAACCCTTTTCAGGTGTGCTCGGGGTTTCGACCATTGGCCCCCATTAACGAAGCTATTCCCATTGTAGTCGCATAGAAAGAGTCCTCCCATTCTTAGACCAAGGATTATCGAGCAATCAAATTTGTTGAGTGAATCCAACACATCCAAAAACAAGTTCATGATATTTTGCAAAAAGACAATGCCAAGTACAAGTAACTTCACAATCAACATAAGGTACCACACAAGTTTCGAGTGGGATATAAGGTATGGTTTCATTTGTAGAAAGAGTGACTCACATGACACTATCAGATGATACTCCCACTTTGATATGGGAATTACACCATCACCAAGGTTGTGGCTGAGAATAATTTTGAATTAAGCATTCCTCCTTTCCTTGGATTTCACCTGATATATAATTTGGAACTTCTTTGACCATATTTTCCACCTCTCTTGGACACTTCAGACATAGCTGAGCAATTTGACCCTATAGAATTCAATCTTGATTTCATTGAACATGAGAAAATTGATCATGTTATCCCCGATATCTAGGGATAACTAGGAGATCATGTCTCGAGGCCCACATGGTCCTAGACATGGAGTATCGAGAGCGAGATCTACTTGATCATGGACCTGGAGGGCCCATCTTTCCTCTTCTCAGCTAGACTTGTCCTGTCAGCAGTAACAACTTCCATCACCACCGGCCTGGGCTTGCATCAGAGAGGACTCTTGCTCCATGAGGTAATTGGTCCCAGGTATCATGGTATGTCTCATATTTGATTGTTATAACCTTCTTACATATGCATCAGGTTCCTTTCATTTCGGATGACTGCTTGGATGTTACACTAATCCACTTGACCACTATTGGGGTGATTGATGGGGTAACTTAGCAAGCTGGTATTCATGGGTTTTGGTTAGCCACCAAGGGGGTTTGTAGAGCCATCGCCCGCTCCCACCATCTTATCACTTTTACATCTTAAACCCCGCTCATCCATCCCATTCCCCTCGTCTGGCCATTAGGATGACCTTCTAGGGTACACTTTGTCTTGTAGGAAGAAGGGGTTAAAGGCCCAGGGGGTAAAAGCAGTTGGTAAAAGATAAAATCCATAGGAAAGAAAACCTAGAGATGCTTCACCCAGGGGATCCCCGAGAAGGCAATAAAAAGCCTCTCAATAAGAAACTAAGGGACCCTAAGAAAAATGATAAATAAATAAATGCAAG
>SNQJ01S0087058.1:0-18250 GCA_010110895.2 Picea sitchensis | reverse complement strand
TCTTGTAAGGTCAATGATTAATTAAAGAGTGGTTTGAAATCATCGAGTAACGGGTCTGGCCATAAGTTGGTTAAAGGGGTGTAAGGTTTGCCACATTTAAATCATAAGGGTCCATTTCCCCAAGTCTCGATTCATGTCGAAAGGGTGGATATTACGTACCAAATCGATTCAAGTGGTTAGGATAAAGGTCACATTGAAATATATGATGAGCATCATTTCCTAATCATGAATTCAGAAAATTAAACAATCATGGCACTCCTATCATTTGTACTTTGCACACTTCAAAAGTGTACCCTTTGCACGAGTTTGCTGTGAAAATATTCAACCTGCTTTCTAACTTCTTGTCGCCACCATGGATTTACTATCCTTTTCCATGATTTCGTTCCATATGAGTTCAAGCATAAATAATGCTCACCCTTCATGCCTCTCCTTCACTTTCAGAGTTTGTACATCATCCGTAGTTTTTTCAACAAGATCTGGAGCCCTTTGTTGCATAAAACAATTTTCGTTGTCGATCATTACATAAGCCTATTGTGTTGATTTTTCTATGTCTCCTCCATATTTTTCAACCATTTCTTAAAGTATTTCAGAGCTCACTCCAAACTGGTGTTTCAGATAGATTGTTTCTTCTCACATTCACTCTTCTTCCTTCTGAATTTCCTACTCCCGTGCCAATTTTTCCCACTGCACCTAATTTTTTCGTTTCGTCTCCCATTGTTGTTTTCTACCGTGCCCAGTTTCCCCACTGTGCCGAATTTTTCCGTCGTGCTTAACTACCGCGCAAACTTTTCCACTGTGCTGGAATTTTCTGTCACAATTCCCTACCATGTCAAGTCTCCCATTTTTGTTTTCTACCGCATCGAGTTTCCCCACTGCGCCCAAATTTTTTGTCGTCTTTTACTACCGTGCCAGGAATTTATATGGACGATTTTGTTTGTCGCACAAAGATTTTTGTTGCTACCTTTTCTTGCAGTCTCTACAAATTTCTTCATTCTTATTTTCCGCGCAGAGAGGGTATCAAAATTCATTACCGCGTGCATGAAATTAATATATACTAGCATCATGGAAATTTCCCAAAGCATAAGAAAGAAGGAGAGAAGTGGCGGGGCCGTGAGGTTTGAACCTCAGGATCTGGAGTTGATAAGCGAAAACCTGACAATCAGGTTGTCTTTTGAAAAATCCAAATGTATGCGTTTCTGCGAAAAGATCAAAGGGTATAATGTGAAACTTCTTGAGCAGTTCACCCTCAATTTTACCAGTGTCAGCACGACAATTATGGGAATCACTTTCCGAGTGACGGAGGAAAATTTGTTAGCTGTGACGAAGATCCCTCCACTTGAAGAAAAATGGTTTAAAGGAATGCCTTTAGACATTTCATGTTATATGGATTTCATCAAGCCCAAATGTCGAAATTGGAAAATTAGAGCCGACATTCCAAGCTAGTATCTACTGGAGCCTTTTGAGAAACTTCTAAAGATAATCAGAAGATATTTCACCTGTGAAGGAAGGTTCGATAGGGTGTATCCATATCATATCAGGTTATTGATGCACTTCCCAGGGAAAAATATTTTGAATCTACCTTTATTCTTATGTCATATCCTGGTAAAGATGGAAGACAACGTCCAGGCCAAGGTTGATCAACTAGGGAACAATTTATTCCATTTTTCTTTAATCAAGATGTCAGTGGTTGAAGAATTGATACATTTGAACAGGGACTGGGATTCTTTTCTAATTTTGGATAGCATTCCAAAAGACCCCAAAGGAGACATTCCTCTATCTACAGAGGAATCAACACTTCATAATGCATAGGCGAGAAAGAAGGATGTTACGTGAAAAATAAAAGGGAAAGAATTAGATGACCCATCATTCAGTCATCCGACATCCCAGAAGAAAAGAAGGTCAAGGTTGACTAATAAAACTGAGGAGATCCAAGCTCCTAGTAAACCGTGGACCAAGTCTTCCACCAAGATATTTCCCATTCACATTGTTCAGCTAGATCCTAGTGAAGGTGCAAGCAAGGGAATTGATGAAAGGAAAGTGGAGTTATGTGAGGAGAATGAAAATGTTCAGGAATTGTCGCAACAACTAAAGTAAGTGAAACAAGTTATTATCCAATGTTATCAAGAGAACAAAGAGTTAAGAATACAAATGATAGAAAATACTATTGAAACACCATCTTCGCAGAGTTGATCAGGGCAGTTACCCCCTACCTCAGCCACAATGAAAGAAAGAAACGTAAATTGGCTTAAAAAATACCTCAAAGAAGCCCAAGATGTAATCATTGAGATTAGGGAGGAATAGAGGATGCCAGAGGAAAAAATCACAGAGAATTTCAAATATTGTAGACCAACCATTGATAACACATGTGCAACTCTTGCCAATGATCAATCAAAATTGAAAAGAAATGTTGTTTTTTTGAGACAGGTGAAGAGTTTGAGAAAACAAAACTAGTCTTTAACAAAAACAATCATAGATTTAAGGTTGCAGTTGATGCCAGAGGCATGAGTAAGAGAGCCCCATTTTTGTCTTTTTGGGTCATGACATGGAATATTTCTATGTACATATATTTCTTTCTTACATTAACAAGAAGTCTGACGCAACACTTGCGCAGTGAATATTCGCTGCATAGTCACTGTAAACTTACCTAATGAGAAGGGTAGGTATTAATGAAATGCATGCAAGTTTTGAAAGAGATGCATGGTACCCAACCGTTGTTGCCACCTGGAGTTGCACGAGTGACCATGAATGGGAAAATGCTACACGAACTCTCCACACGCACACTATATCCAGTGATCTTGCATCAACAATCAGAGTCTGTTATACAAAGGTGACAGAGTTTCCAATAGAACACATGATTACTCGGGCACCTCTTGAAAGAAAAAATGGATTTATCACAACCAAATGGTCGAATCTTACTCATGCCCAAATGATTGAAACAAATATGTCGGTTATGTTATGATTGGGCCCAGTCATGTTTCTATTTTTAGTAAATTTTGTTGAAAAGGTTGTCCATGGGGAAAGTAACCGAATCCAGGATTCTAGGGGGAAGTAGTTCGAACATAGTATTGTGGGAGGGCGTTATTTTTCTATATATTAGATAAATTTTATGTAATACAGGTTGGCAAAGCAGTGTAGACAGGGCACTCTTGAATGTAATTTTTTGAATCTGATGGAAATATAATGTAGAGGTCCTGGAGCTTTTGATGAAAAAATTCTAATGGTGGTGGTTTGATGTATTTTGATCCTATCGTCATATGTACTTCATGTTTCCTGCAAATTCATGTCTGTTTCATTTGTTTAAATTGGAAATATTTAAATGGTTTAAAATTCATCTCATGGTGCTTTAGACTCAACCATTTAAACTGAGTGTTTTCTTCTAAGTTAAGTCAGAATTCATCTCTAACGGTGCTCTTATTTGATTTATGTTTCTCCTTTATTTCGCCAAAAACAAAGATATTGAAATTGAAAGACCATTACCTATTTAGCCTTTATCCTCTCAAATCTTCCCTTACTAGTCATTGATTTCTCTTGTTTTCAGGGGGTTGACTCCATAGCCCAAAAGTACTATACGTCCTTGCCATCGAAACTAGAAAAAACTTCCTCAAGAATCTAAATCTAGCTGTCAATCCAAAGTTATCATCTACCAGAGACTAGGTCTTAGAGAGAGCCCTCTCTATATTGGAAAGGCTAGTTTCTGGTCTTAAAGTTGGTTTGTAGGTTACCTTGGTAGATCGTTCTCTCCAGCCCAACAATTTACCAAGTGCTAACAGGTTGTATGATTATACCTAGCACTTATGTTATCCTATATCTAGGGAGGATAATTGTAGATCATGTTGTATGATTATTTTGTGAATCTTGATTATGTTGTGTTATTTACTCGCTTTCATTTACTCATTGATCATATGCACTTATAATTAGTTGGAATTTTGATCTAGTTTATGATTACTTCATGTTTATTTCACTGTCTTTACTTTCCATTGATCCTGATTATTTTGAGACCAACACGAAGGAATAAATATAATAGAGATATAACAAAGAGATACACAAAGATATTTCAAGGAACAAAGTAACATAGTAAAACTAAAATTATATTAATGATTGTATGAAATACAAAATATTGTAAAATGAAAAGCACACAAGCTAGCTAGAATGGTGGTAGCTTATATGTGAAGAGAGATGTGTAGAAATGTAAAAGAGATATAACAAGGAGATAAACAAAGATATTGTAAGGAACACGGTAACATAGTAAAAATCAAATTATATTAATGACTGTACAGAATACAAAAGACTATAAAATGCAAATCACACAAGCTAGATAGTTTAGTGGTATCTTATCTCTGAAGAGATATGTGTCGACTACTCTCATTCACTAGAAGTTGATTGCAATGAGGCTCCAAATTCATTTTTAACATAAAGCATAAATGAGAAAACCCTAACCCTAGAAGATGAAACGCCAAAAGGATTGTGGACCCCGATGGGGGTAGTTGATATGTCAACTTCCCGAAGATGCAACTTTTGCATACGATCTTCATTTGGGGCGCTCGATACCCCATAGGAAAGGTATAAATGAGGAGTACACATTATGAATGGCCCAATACATCTCAAATGATACCAATTGGTGCTACTTAGTCAAAAAACGTTGTTTAGGGCCTCAAAATGGCCTCAAAAGTTTGGGACCTCAAAAACTGTAGAAAAACTGCCAAGATGGAAATTCTAATTTGAGCTAGTGGAATAGGTGGGAAACCAATGATGCGCACCTAGATAATTCCCCCCCATTAGGAAGAAATGGTATCCAATATTTCAAGTCCATCCATTAGATGGGGAAACATTTGTTGAATATGACTCCTAGTGAGCCACTTGCCTTGATGAAGAAACCACCTTGCTTTGACGATCCAATAAAGTTGGATGTTCTGCTAGGGGGTGTCATTCATCTTGGTATCCATGATCTGATCTGTTATCGCACAGTTTGTAGGAAAGGTTTAAGTAGCTTGAGTCAAGGCTTCAAACTGGCGTAACAGGAACTTCCCCACCCACTGTCACCTCGATGGGGAGCTCTTTCTATTTAGGAGTGGCTAATCCAGGGAGGCGTCCCTAGTGTCTGATTCTGAAGGAGAAGGATCAATTTAAGGCTTCAAAGTTTAAGGATAGGCTTCCCTTCACAATTCTTGCCCAAATGATAGTCAAAAGAAAGAAGAAGAAGTTCCCTTTGGATGGCACTTGCTACGAGACGAAAATAAATAAAACTAAAAAGAGTGTCTTTATGATGGATTTAGTACTTCACAATTAAATGACTATCTTTAATATATGTAAGGGAAATGATACATATGAGTGTAATAAAGTCAATGATTGCAATAAAAGATATGTTAATGTCAAAAAGCTATTAATAAATACACAAGAGATAATGGCATTCAATGTATTAAAATCAAGTCTTTATACTATCTGTTAAATATGCTCATATATAAATATGTTTTCTGCGTCACAATTCTTGAAGTTAGGGTGACGTCGGCCCTAAATTATGCTAGTTTTGGAAGGAAAAAAGTGAACGTTTTGCACACAAGACCAAAGAGACAATAATATATGCTTCAATGTAGCCAAATCACAAGGTTTCACACTTAAATGGTGGCTAAAAGAGGAAGCAGCGTCATCAATGTTTACTCTTTATTTACAAAAGTGGTGTCTGACCCTAAAACAAGTTGGTTTGAAAGACAAGGAGCAGGACGTTTTGTTAAAAAAGCTTATGAAAGTGATCAACAACTCAAGGTACATCAAACAAGGTGACAAATGTAAAAACGTTTTGTGCCAATCAAAGATTTTAGACATGTATGGCGTCACCTATATTGTTGCTGTTTTAGGATTAGGGTTAGGGTTAAGTAGCCAAAGGAGTGGGCCATTTTTTAACAAATCATTGATGATAAATCTTAAAACCTCTATGTCTATCAAGAGATGACTCAATATGACTTTTAGTCCAAACACAAAGTTTAAATAAGGCAAGATCATCATCATCATTTTAGGGGTTAGTTAGTGCGCTAAGGTTAGTTAGGGTTTCAAAATAAAGAAAGATTGAAAGAGTTGTTTGCTTTATAAACCTCAATATTTAGACTAGTGCCTTGGGTTAATCAAGTCAAATGGGGCAAGACTAAAGGCTTGGAGGGACTTTGGCAAAGCATTAGCTAAAAAACACAAATCTATGGTTGAAAGGTGTTGCTTGGGAATGAGGCTTTTCAAACCCTAGAAACAAACCCTAGGTGTAAAAATAAATTAGGCCTAGGATGCAGCTAAGCTCTTCAATTTATGTTCAAAGCTAACTTAAGAAAAGAGATGGCTGGGTATAGCTATGGCTAGAGCTAAACCTTCTCTAATCAAATGGCTAATCAAGATTTTTACCATGGGGACATGAAGCCACAACCTACTTGTGTGTTGGCTCCCTAGGAGTTTTAGTGATTAAACAAATAATAACAATGCCAACAATATAAGTAAAAGCAATTCCTCGTTCAACCATTCATTAAAAAAGTTTTGCATGCAAAATGTACTTAAAAATTCATGAAGAAGCATAATCAGAGCCCTAGTTGTAAACCTTCAATGATAAATAGCACCATGCACATGCCAAGACAATCCTCCAAGGTAGTGCCTCACTCCAAAGATAAAAATAGCCAGATAGGGGGCTAAGGAACCGATCCTATAAGAGAGTAAAGTTATGTTATGTTCAAATGAGAAGAAAACATCCTCAATATATATCTGATATATGACTAATTAAAATTTGGTCATTAGGAAAACAATGAGTAAGTGACTTTGTATTTCATTGTTTGTTACTTAAAATGCTAAAATGTCAAAATAGAGGCTAAAATGCAGAACATCAAGCCCCCTCTGGGGGAGGCTGATTTAGCCTTTTTGGAGGCACAATTAGTATCAAGGGAGTAAAATGTGGCCCCTCTGGGCCTCACAGCTCCACATTGTGCCTGGGGTCAAAACCATGGCCCTTACATCCTCCAGGAAATATCTGTCACATACTGAGTAGAAGTTGGAGATGCAGTAGTACTCTTTTGGAAATATTTTCTTAATGGCTGAGTGTGTGGTTTTGGATCAAGATGACTATCTAAGAGTTTGGGTACATGTTTTAAAGTATCTGGAATACAAAATCTCACAGGTACTTCTAGCAATGCAGTCAGGAGACAAAGGTTTGATTAAATGGGAAAGAAAACAACTATTGAAACAGATTATACTCATATAAAACAAACACAATGGGTTTAATAACCAAGAAATAACCTATGATTATCAACTAAAACAATCAATCAGTGAGATGGCGATCCTTTGCAAGTGAATGAGCATCAGCGAAGAACTTTCACTCATAAGCTGTCGAGAGAATAGCGAGGAGAAAAATCCCCGAGCTACTGAAGTGAAGGCTTGGAATTTTTCAAAATAAGAATAAGTCTTTTTCATTCTGATGTGACATCCATAGCACTCAAGAGTAGACCCTTACTCAAAGTGAATTTACCAGGGATTTATAGCTTTTACAAACAGTTTCTAGATACTGAAAGAATGGATCTGGTTTACTAAAAACAGAAAGTCAAATTATATTTTCAAGAAATAAGGAAGATCCTCAAAGGAGGATAATCCTATGATCTGGTCCGTAAGATGTGTTGTTGTTGATGGCGTGAAGATTATCCTTAAGGCTTCTTCAACTGTTCTTCAAAGATAAATTATTTGATGATGTGGCAAAAGAGCCACAGGGAAATTTTGCTATGAAAGATGCCAAAGTGATTGAAACTCTTCTTCTTACCTTATCTCTTATAAATAGTCTTTAATTCTGACTTGATAATATCAATATCGGCCCCTATTAGAAGAAGTTTACGTCTCATTTGATTAGAAATTTGGATGCATGCGAAATTTCAAGCGATACAGTTATGATGAACTTTGGTGGTTAAGAGTATTGATTCTGAATGCCTTACATCAGAAAGAATCTAACTAAATTAAAGTTAATGAAGCACTCCTAGGCTTACTAAACCACCAAAACTTCAGCTTGAACATTTTATCATTAGCTATTAAGAATCGGGATTTGGAATTTGGATGGATCTTTAGCAAGTCGAGAATACATTCATATTTAGCAGCTCACGCAAACTTTTGTGATTATAAAATCACAAAAGTTTAGTAATTTACTGAATATGAATGTGTTATGACTTGCTGAAACACCTTATCCGCAGGGAGAATCAAAGAAATTTGATCATAAAGAGGAAAAACTCTTTTCAAATCTGTGATTATCTTTGCTTGCTGATTCTATTCCAACATCAATTCAATGTATCTTCACTAGAGATATAACTTATAGATACTTTACAGTTCACTGTCTTCGGGATTCCTCTAAAAATAGATTTGATTTAATAATGAATGATTTCGCCACCCTCAGGGTTGATTTCAAAATCTCATCCTCGATCACCTTTAAAACTTTATAGCTACTTGGAAGAATGATATCAGTAGTGTTCTCAGAGCTACCGAAAGAATCTTTGCTTAAAAATACAGGATGTGCTTGATCTTTTTAAAGATTTTGTAGTCGCGAATTTTCTGCCCTCATGTGGTATGAATCCCTCTTTTCTGTAGTAAATCCTGTTTTCTGTGATTGCATCAATTTCATCCACGAACACAAATGCTAAGGGTATTTTCTTTGGCTTAAAATCTAGTATTTTGACTACATGCTATTTCAAAATGTGTTGAAGCTCGTAGTCCAATATCTTTATCATTGGATGAATAACAAGTAAAAAGTGTAGCAGATCAGTTAATGCCCCATTTTTGGTATCCCCATCACAGTTACCATCAAATTTGAGGGAGTTAGTATCCCATTTAGATAAAGGTAGGAAACTTTTGAGAATAATGGAGAAAGCTAAGAAAGGAGAAAGTTTTTTCCACTGCATCTGCTACTTCTTTCCCTCTGTGGATGCATAACTCATGACGTTTTGTAGAAAAATAACAACAATGCCAAATATCACTAAAATTAGGAAGGACATCAGAGTCATAATTTTCAATGAAAAAGATGTTGCTCTAGGGTTCCCAGTGCCAAGCTCATTTCTTACTCTAACATTGGCCAATCTTGGGAACATAATGATATATATGAACTGGGCAATGACGACAATCCTTGGCCACCTTTGGTGTCTGCCCTCTCACTTTCCCTACTCGGGCAAGGGAACCATGAACCTTAATCATTGTGATACAGCAATCTCAATGCCTGAAAACAATCTCAACCTCCTTCGATTAACCGAGAGCTCTTCCAACGCCAAAACCAAGTTGCAAAGTAAGAGTTTGATCAATTCGGGTTTGTGTCCTGCGCAACCAAAGCTCAGCCACGAACCATAGCCACAGATATTAAGACCTAGCTACACGGTATGAATACCCTCATGTATACATACAAGGTTACATGACCTAATACTGACAACGCATTGTCTCATTGAAAATAGCAGCATAGTGTACAGAAGCTCCACGAAGCAGGGATATGCGCTGGCTTCGAGGTGATCCCGGAGAAAGTATTGAAGGAGTGGCCATGATTGATGTTAAATTACAGTAGTTGTGAGTGACCAATTGTTTTTTCCCTAAAACTTATCACAAAGCCCTGTTCATACTCTAATAACGAGCCCCTATTGATTTTGGGTTTTAAGTAGTTCTTCCAGCTCTAATCCCCAATATTGTCTGGTACGAATGCCAATGCTAGAGCGACCAATATGAAATCCACCATGCATACCTCCTCATGCCCTTGCTTGCATACGACACGATGAGACCAAGTATTTGTATATACAAATTTTTCCTAACCATCACCTTGAGAAGTGAGAACATGAATAAATGGCGGTGAAGTTTTGAATTTTCAACTTCTTTCATGCAAATCGGGCATTTATGCCTCCTCTTTTGACATCTGCACAAAAGATATCAACATGTATCTATTGTATCTTTTGTGCAGATGTCAAAAGAGGAGGTATAAATGCCCGATTTGCATGAAATATTAATACCACAACGCAAGTTCCTGTTTGATAAATGCAAAACTTGTTTAGAGCTAAACTATGAAACACGTGGCCTGTTGCAAGGTCATTATGCATGTTGTGTAGCTTAGTATTTGACCAATGTCTTAGCTTGAACCTTTACATAATTAACCTGATGTCTTAATCTGTAAAGAGAAAACCCATAGATCAAACTATGTTGCTTTTCAAACAACTATGCGTGCCTTTGGCTTGGTGTTGTCGACTTATAACTGTGATGTGGCTTATCTCGTGGAATGGCTCATGGCTGGGTACGCTAAGATTTGTGACTTGACTAGAATTTATTGGTTCGTCAATTGACCTGTAGGTGGACATTTGGTGTATGCAAGAGGAAAAGGATTTTTTATTTTTACACATGGAAACATTTTTGGCAGTTAAGGTCATTCTGACATACTGCCTTAGCTACCGAAAACAACTTGTTTCGACAGTTAACTAGACTAAAATAAAATGAGTAAAGGCTAGCTTTGAAAGATGAGATTCAAATTTTGAAGATGAGACTCATAAATAAAAATTTGACCCGTCCTATCTACCCAAAATGCCGGTGCGTTTTTGGGAGATAACATACCACTAAAAGGTCTATTTCCACATCACCTTTTAGTGGTAATATGATCTGGAGGAATTTTTTCCTACCTCATTAGAATTTCTAGTGAGGAGACTACTGCAAGAGCAAGAATATGAAACAAATGATGCTCTAAGGAGAATAAAATAGTAGTCCATATTACGCTTCAAATGAGAGCAAACAGTCTTTAATAAATCACAAAGCTGCACCAAGATAAAGTAGAAATAATTTTTGTAGGACACTACGAAATAAGATGATTTCCAAGGTGAATGATTTGGTGCTACTAAGGTAGGATGCCAAAAATGCTGAAGGCCAGAGCATGGGAAGTTTGATCATCTTTGGATGGGGCCATTCAAGATTGTTGCATGCCATGGGAACAATTCCTATTTGCTACAAGAGCTTAATGGAGATCTCACTGGTGGGGACCCACCTGTGAATGGAAAGTTTCTCAAACATTATCTTATTTAGAAAAATTTCAGTCATCTTCATGTCATTATAAATAACCATTTTATTTTTAGATAAAGCATCTCGAATCAATAGTCAACATAAAATTGAAGCCCGAAGTAGAGTGAGGCCCTAAGTTTATGTTGAGTTTAGTCATAGTTGTGTCAAGAGACTGGAAATATGAGTTTGTTTGTCATTTAGATTCTTTGAGTCAAATATTGCCCAATGGTGAGGCATGAGTCTCTTGTTATTTTCTACCTCACTTGGAGGATAGCATCCTCGTTGGAGACAGTTGTTAGCACCATTATTTTTGGAGTTAGAGTTAGTCCTAGATGAGTCATAGTTTGTGCATCAAAGTTTGTAAGGTCAATGAATTAATTAAAGTGATTTTGAAATCCTTCGAATGGCAGATACATTGTATAAGTTGGTTAAAGGGAGTGTAAGGTTTATACACATTTAAATCATGAGGTCCATTTCTGAAGTCTAGATTCATGTCGAGAGGTGGATAATGCATTACCAAATCGAGTTATTCAAGAAGTGGATTTAGGATCTAAAAGGTCACATTGAAATATATGATGAGCATCATTTCCTAATCATGTGGTCCAGGAAAAATTAAACAATCTATGGCATCTATCATTTTGTACTTTGCACACTTCAAAAGTGTACCCTTTGCACGAGTCTGTTGTGCAAATATTCCAACCCTCTTTCGAACTTCTCATCACCATGGATTTACTATCCTTTTCCATGATTTCGTTCCATATGAGTTCAAGCATAAATAATGCTCACCCTTCATGCCTCTCCTTCAATTTCAGAGTTTTATTCATCATCAGTAGTTTTTCAACCAAGATCTGGAGCCCTTTGACTGCATAAAACAATTTTGATTGTCGACATTACATAAGCCTATTGTGTTGATTTTTCTATGTCTCCTCCATATTTTTCAACCATTTCTTAAAGTATTTCAGAGCTCACTCCAAACTGGTGTTTCAGATAGATTGTTTCTTCTCACATTCAACCTTCTTCATGCAGATTTCCTACTCGTGCCAATTTTCCCCACTTGCACCTAATTTTTAAAATTTAGTCTCCCATTGTTGTTTTCTCACAGTGCAGTTTCCCCAACACTTGTGAGATTTTTTCGTCGTGCTTAACTTCTGGCGCAAACTTTTCCCTTTGTCTTTTGGAATTTTCTGTCACAATTCCCTACCATGTCAAGTCTCCCATTTTTGTTTTCTACCGCATCGAGTTTCCCCACTGCGCCCAAATTTTTTGTCGTCTTTTACTACCGTGCCAGGAATTTCTATGGCCGATTTTGTTTATTACTTTAAAGATTTTATTGCTACAGCACTGCTTGCATGATCTCCTACAAATTTTCTTCAAAATTCTTATTTTCCTTGGAGAGGGTATCAAAATTCATTCTGGCGTGCATAGAGATTGATATATACTAGCATCATGGAAATTTCCCAAAGCATAAGAAAGAAGGAGAGATGTGGCAGGGCCGTGAGGTTTGAGCCTCAAGACTTGGCATTAATAAACGAATATCCGAAGATCAGGTGATATTTTGAACAGGTCGGATGTATATCCTTTTTTTGAAAAGATCAAAGGGTATAATGTGAAACTGGCGGAATAGTTTGTGCTCAGATTTAATGGGCTCCGCATGGTTATTGTAGGAATTACATTCCAGTTGATGGAGGAAACTTTGTCAGTCGCAATGGAGATCCCTCTGCGCGGTGAAAAGTGGTTTAGAGGCATGCCTTTAGACATTTCATATTATATGGATTTCATCAAGCAGCCCCGAATGTCGAGAGTGGAAAATTAAGTAGACATTCCAAGCGAGTATCTCTTGGAGCCTTTTGAGAAACTTCTAAAGACAATCAAAAGATATTTCACCTGTAAAGTAAGGTTCGATAAGAATTATCCATATCATATCAGGTTATTGATGCACTTCCCAGGGAAAAATATTTTGAATCTACCTTTATTCTTATGTCATATCACAGTAAAGATGGCGGACAACGTCGAGGCCAAGGTTGATCAGTCGGGGAACAATTTATTCCATTTTTCTTTAATCAAGATGTCAGTGGTTGAGGTGATGCATTTGAGCAGGGATGGGATTCTTTTCTAATTTTGGATAGCATTCCAAAAGACCCCAAAGGAGACATTCCTCTATCTGCAGAGGAATCAACACTTCATAATGCATAGGCGAGAAAGAAGGATGTTACGTGAAAAAATAAAAGGGAAAGATTAAGATGACCTCATTGGTCATCCGACATCCCGAAGAGAAGCAAGTTAAGATTTACTTATGAAACTGAGGATATCCAAGCTCCTAGTAAACCGTGGACCAAGTCTTCCACCAAGATATTTCCCATTCACATTGTTCAGCTAGATCCTAGTGAAGGTGCAAGCAAGGGAATTGATGAAGGGAAAGTGGAGTTATGTGAGGAGGAGATAGAAGATGTTAGAATTTATGCAACAACTAAAATTAAGTAGAAACAATTATCCAATGTTATCAAGAGAACAAAGAGTTAAGAATACAAATGATAGAAAATACTATTGAAACACCATCTTCGCAGAGTCGAGCAGGTCAATTACCCCCTACCTCATTACAATGAAAGAAAGAAAGCGTCAAATTGGCTTAAAAAGCAACTCAGAGAGGTCCAAGATGTAATCATTGAGATTAGGGAGGAATAGAGGATGCCAGAGGAAAAAATCACAGAGAATTTAAAATATTGTGAACCCAACCATTGATAACACATGTGCAACTCTTGCCAATGATCAATCAAAATTGAAAAGAAATGTTGTTTTTGGGGGCAATTGAAGTTTTAAGGAAAACAAAACTAGTCTTTAACAAAAACAATCATAGATTCGTTAGAGTTGATGCCGGAGGCATGAGTAAGAGAGCTCCATTTTGTCTTTTTGGGTCATGACATGGAATATTTCTATGTACATATATTTCTTTCTTACATTAACAAGAATTATAACGCAACACCTGCCAATGAATATTCATTGCGCAAATGTTATAAGCTTACCTAATGAGAAGGGAAGGTATTAATGAAATGCATGCAAGTTTTGAAGTAGATGCATGGTCCCCAACCGTTTCTACTACTTGGAGTTGCACGAGTGACCATGAATGGGAAAATGCTACACGAACTCTCCACACGCACACTATATCCAGTGATCTTGCATCAACAATGGTCACAGTATACGAAATTGTGAGTTTCCAATAGAACACATGATTACTCGGGCACCTCTTGAAAGAAAAAATGGATTTATCACAACCAAATGGTCTAATCTTACTCATGACCAAATTATTGAAATGAGTATATATGGTTATTTTATGATTGGGTGCAGTCAAGTTTCTATTTTAGTAAATTTTGTTGAAAAGGTTGTCCATGGGGAAAGTAATCGAATCCAGGATTCTAGGGGGAAATAGTTCGAACATAGTATTGGGAAGTTATTACCATATAATATAGATAAAATTTTATATAAATCTTCTGAGGTTGGCAAAGCAGTGTAGGCAGCGCACTCTTGAATGTAATTTTTTGAATCTGATGGAAATATAATGTAGAGGTCATGAAGCTTTTGATTAAGAAAAATTCTAATGGTGGTGGTTTGATGTATTTTGATCCTATATTCGTATGTACTTCTTGTTTCATTCAAATTCATGTATGTTTCATTTTGTTTAAATTGGAAATATTTAAAAAGTTTAAAATTTTCATCTGCAAGATTAGCTGGACTCAACCATTTAAACTTTGTTTTTTTCTTCTAAGTTAAGTCAGAATTCATCTCTAACGGTGCTCTTATTTGATTTATGTTTCTCCTTTATTTAGCCAAAAACAAAGATATTGAAATTGAAAGACCATTACCTATTTAGCCTTTATCCTCTCAAATCTTTCCTTACTAGTCATTGATTTCTCTTGTTTTCAGGGAGTTGACTCCATAGCCCAAAAGTACTATACGTCCTTGCCATCGAAACTAGAAAAAACTTCCTCAAGAATCTAAATCTAGCTGTCAATCCAAAGTTATCATCTACCAGAGACTAGGTCTTAGAGGCCCTCTCTATATTGGAAGAGCTAGCTTTACGGTCATAAAAGATAGTTGTATGTTACCTTGGTAGATCGTTCTCTCCCGGTAACAATTTACCAAGTGCTAACAGGTTGTATGATTATACCTAGCACTTATGTTATCCTATATCTAGGGAGGATAATTGTAGATCATGTTGTATGATTATTTTGTGAATCTTGATTATGTTGTGTTATTTACTCGCTTTCATTTACTCATTGATCATATGCACTTATAATTAGTTGGAATTTTGATCTAGTTTATGATTACTTCATGTTTATTTCACTGTCTTTACTTTCCATTGATCACGTATTATTTTGAGAACGACACGAAGGAATAAATATAATAGATATATAACAAAGAGATACACAAAGATATTTCAAGGAACAAAGAAACATAGTAAAACTAAAATTATATTAATGATTGTATGAAATACAAAATATTGTAAAAATAAAAGCACCTGAAGCTAAGCTAGAATGGTGGTAGCTTATATGTGAAGAGAGATGTGTAGAAATGTAAAAGAGATATAACAAGGAGATAAACAAAGATATTGTAAGGAACACGGTGGCTTATGGTAAAATCAAATTATATTAATTTGTCTGAGAATACAAAGACTATAAAATGCAAATCCACACAAGCTAGATAATTGATCATATGCACTTATAATTAGTTGGAATTTTGATCTAGTTTATGATTACTTCATGTTTATTTCACTGTCTTTACTTTCCATTGATCCTGATTATTTTGAGACCAACACGAAGGAATAAATATAATAGAGATATAACAAAGAGATACACAAAGATATTTCAAGGAACAAAGTAACATAGTAAAACTAAAATTATATTAATGATTGTATGAAATACAAAATATTGTAAAATGAAAAGCACACAAGCTAGCTAGAATGGTGGTAGCTTATATGTGAAGAGAGATGTGTAGAAATGTAAAAGAGATATAACAAGGAGATAAACAAAGATATTGTAAGGAACACGGTAACATAGTAAAACTCAAATTATATTAATGACTGTATGGAATACAAAAGACTATAAAATGCAAAGCACACAAGCTAGATAGGATGGTGGTATCTTATCTCTGAAGAGATATGTGTCGACTACTCTCATTCGCTAGAAGTTGATTGCAATGAGGCTCCAAATTCATTTTTAATGTAAAGCATAAATGAGAAAACCCTAACCCTAGAAGATGAAACGCCAAAAGGATTGTGGACCCCAATGGGGGTAGTTGATATGTCAACTTCCCGAAGATGCAACTTTTGCATACGATCTTCATTTGGGGCGCTCGATACCCCATAGGAAAGTTATAACTGAGGAGTACACATTCTGAATGGCCCAATACATCTCAAATGATATCAATTGGCGCTACTTAGTCAAAAAACGTCGTTTAGGGCCTCAAAATGGCCTCAAAAGTTTGGGACCTCAAAAACTGTAGAAAAACTGCCAAGATGGAAATTCTAATTTGAGCTAGTGGAATAGGTGGGAAACCAATGATGCACACCTAGATAATTCCCCCCCATTAGGAAGAAATGGTCTCCATTATTTCAAGTCCGTCCATTAGATGGGGAAAATTTTGTTGAATATGACTCCTAGTGAGCCACTTGCCTTGATGAAGAAACCGCCTTGCTTTGACGACCCAATAAAGTTGGATGTTCTTCTAGGGGGTGCCATTCATCTTGGTATCCATGATCTGATCTGTTATCGCACAGTTTGTAGGAAAGGTTTAAGTAGCTTGAGTCAAGGCTTCAAACTGGCGTAACAGGAACTTCCCCACCCACTGTCACCTCGATGGGGAGCTCTTTCTATTTAGGGTGGCTAATCCCAAGGGAGACGTCCCTAGTAATCTGGGGTTCTGAAGGAGAAGGATCAAGGTTTAAGGCTTCAAAGTTTAAGGATAGGCTTCCCTTCACAAATTACTGCCCAAATGATAGTCAAAAAGAAGAAGAAGTTCCACTGGATGGCACTTGCTTACGAGACAAGGCAAATAAAACTAAAAGAGTGTGCTGCAGTGGTTAGTACTTCACAATTAAATGACTATCTTTAAATATATATGAGAAATGATACATGTAATTATTGACAAAGTCAATGATTGCAATAAAAGATTATGTTAATGTCACTTCTTCAATAAATACACAAGAGATAATGGCATTCAATGTGTAAAATCAAGTCTTTATACTATCACAATGCAAATATGCTCATATATAAATATGTTTGCTGCGTCACTATTGCAGATTGGGGGTGACGTCAGCCCTAAATTATGCTAGTTTTGGAAGGAAAAAAGTGAACGTTTTGCACACAAAAGGCCAAAGACAATAATATATACTTCAATGCCAACCAAATCACAAGGTTTCACACTTAAATAGTGGCTAAAAGAGGCTTGACGTCATCAATATTTCTGCTGTTACAAAAGTGACGTCAGCCCTAAAACAAGTCAGTTTGATAGACAAAGAGAAGGATGTTTTGCAAATTCAAACTTATGAAAGTGATCAACAACTCAAGGTCTATCAAACAAGGTGACATATGTCAAAACGTTTTGTGCCAATCAAAGATTTTAGACATGTATGACGTCACCTATATTGTTGCTGTTTTTAGGGTTAGGGTTAGGGTTAGCTAGCCAAAGAGGTGGACGTTTTAACAAATCAGCCAATGATAAATCTTAAAACCTCTATGTCTATCAAGAGATGACTCAACCGCAACTTTTAGTCCAAACACAAGTTTAAATAAGGCAAGATGTCATCATCATTTAGGGTTAGTCTAGACGCTAGGTTAGTTAGGGTTTCAAAATAAAGAGAATTTGAAAGAGTTGTTTAGCACATAAACCTCAATATTTAGACTAGTGCCTTGGGTTAATGGAGTCAAATGGAGCAAGACTAAAGGCTTGGAGGGACTTTGGCAAAACGGCTAGCTAAAAAACACAAATCTATGGTTGAAAAGTGTTGCTTGGGGACAAGGCTTTTCAAACCCTAGAAGCAAACCCTAGGTGTAAAATAAATTAGGCCTAGGATGCCTTCTTTCTTCAATTTATGTTCAAAGCTAACTCAAGAAAGGAGAATGGCTAGTGTAGCTATGGCTAGGCTAAACCTTCTCTAATCAAATAGCTAATCAAGCTTTTACCATGGGGACATGAAGCCACAACCTACTTGTGTGTTGGCTCCCTAGGGTTTCAATGATTAAGC
>SNQJ01S0087055.1:26967-41158 GCA_010110895.2 Picea sitchensis | reverse complement strand
GTTTCCCTCTCTACCACCTGTATTCCACTCAACCGCGCAATGGGGCTGTTTCTCATTGGTTGTTCTCTAGCCCTGTTGAGATTTGTTCCTATTGGCCATTTGCTAACCCTATAGGGATTCGTCCCCATTGGCCGATCGCTAGCCCTGTCGGGGTTCGGCGATTGCCAAGTCAAAATACTCGACATCACTATAGCGCCGAGGCACGAAGTATGAAAGAGGTATTGCGTTTATTTAAACTGTGATCGTGACCCGCGATCACATGGGAACGGAGAGAGACAGAAAGAGCTAGCTTACGCTGGGCCTCCATGGATATTTAGGTGTTTTGATTCGGAAAAAGACCAGAAAAATCCTATTTAGGTAATGGGTATGTGACACACACATACCCTACAAATGTACACTAGTATAATTAATTAATGTATTAATTATTAAATATTTAATTGAATGGTTTAATGACTATGTAAATTATATTGCATACAAAATATCTAGTAGCATTAAATATCTTTTTTGACTTTGATTGATGGTTGGTATGATGAATTAAATGAGTATGGTGGGTTGTCATGTACATTTGGGGTTAAATTGTCAAGTTTCATTTATAAGCTAGCATGAGAAGAAAGACTTTGCATTTTATTTATTGTTATTTATTGTAATTCATTTATATTTCAGTTTTATTTTAACTTTTCCCAAAAATATAGATAAGGGAGGTTTATGGCTAATAATGAGGGTGGTTGAGGAGACTTGGGGAAGTGGGTATGGAAACTTGATAAATAGAGAGAGGAAGTGGTAATGTAGGGGAGGTGGAGAGGTTGGAGCATGTTGAGAGGTTGAAGTTTGTGGATAATTTGGACAATTCTTGGAAGATGTAATTATTCTGAGTCTTCTTAGAGCATATGTGCTTTGTTATTCTTGGAGTCACGGGCATGGAGGAAGGTTTATTGGAGCTAGGAAGTCGGCTAGGATACTAGTTGGATGGGAGGATTCCATTGTTTCACTTTGGAAAAGTGGGAAAAAATTGGGAAAAGAATGCTTGGAAGCACCTAGGACTACATTGCAACTGATGAGCTTCAACAAACCGAGGAGGAGGTATTCTTAAGTGGTATTTTGTTATTGATATATTTTTTTGTATGCTTCCATTTTAAGTCTTAAATGTTATAGATAACATATTACTTAATTTATCATGTTATTTATATTTATCATTGAGCAAATGTAGAAGAATTGTGTAAATGAAAATCAATGAAATTATTCTAAAATAAATATTATTGCGTATGTATTTAATGAATGATGAATTTATTAGCATCTTGTAGAGGGGTGTAACAAAATTTTATGAACCAAGTTGGTCCATACATTGAATACCCAAAATATTTGGTATAAAGTAAAGAAATCCAACTGGACCAAATAATATATTGAATACTGGGTGGTAGGAGAAAGTGAGATACTCTATGACCCCGGAGGAAATATTGAGCTCATATATTCTTGGAGTGTCAGTCATGCCACAAACAATTAAGCAGAAGCCTATTCTCTTTTATAGAGGATAAATTTAGCCAAATCTCAAGGCATTCGTAATCCCACAATTCTGGGTGATTCCAAAAACACAATCAAACATTTGTGACTAAAGACACTTCCTAATGATGCTTACCTCAGGTCTATATTCCACAAAATTCGAAAGGAAATACAGGCTTTCCATCAAGTATATCCACTCCACATCTTCAAAATCAATAACCAAGAGACTAATCTCCAAGACAACCTAGCTACCACAAGGAAAATTGCGGTGATTGGTATCAACGGGGGTCTCCCGAATCAATATATTCCATGAAACATTATAATGACTCTATACCACCACCAAGTATCATTCTTCATAGATTGGAAATGACATTTGGTCACGAGTTAAGAGAAGTGTTGTGTGTTTCCCATGTGTAACCTCGACGCCTTCATAAATCCTCCATGGGCGTGGGAAGTTTTATTTCACACACCCACTCATTCCTGGGAGCATGTAGGAAGTCCTCTCCCATCATAGCTTCGAATGCTTATACAGAGAGTTGTCCAGTCCCAAGCAGTTAATTCGTACATAGAGTTTTCTGGTACCAACGTCATTCACCCATGTTTGGCTCCTTCTTGGCCTCAAAATCTCCCGATGCAACATTATTTTCTCCCCCGATGTTCTCATGAGTGTTATCTCTAGTGTGTTCTTCATTTACTTCTGAATTCAACTTGTAAGAGATGGTTTAATGGTGCAAGGAAATTATGGGAGATGGAAGATGAATATAGTGAATTTCGAAGAGGAATTAGGGGACATGTGCTCCATGGTTTAGTCTCTGCAAATTTAATTTTGTGGTCTCTCATCTCAAGCCCTTACAACTCTAGAAATTGCAGTGCAACAACGTCAAACTATGCAACAAATCCAAGATGAATGTTTACGGTCATTGATATTGCAGCATATCTAGGAAGGTAATCCTAGTATTGGCGTGTGTGAGATCAGTTGGAATTGAATTGTTTCATTTCTCAAAGCATTAAGTCTAATCTCAGGGAGAAGTATCTAACATGAGTAGTAAGTCTAATATCAGGGAGAAGTAGCTAACATCTATGTGTTGATGTATGAAGCATTATTGTAAGGACTTTGGAATGGAAGAAATTAAAGCCAAATTTTCCATGGCTAGTGGATGCAGCAATATCTCTGCTTTTGTATACTTTCACAACAAACATTATCTACAGAGTTGCTTTCAATATGATAGTGTATTTAGATATCAAATGTTATAGTTGCTTTAAATATGATAGTGTATTTAGCTATCAAATGTTATAATTGATTCTCTCATTTTCTCTTAATTTTTTTTGCAATATTCCTCAATATAGCCAGGCAAATCCTTGACATAGACTCCTACAGATTCTCACCCAGTTCATGTAAAATTTAGTGACAGATCAATCTACAATTTAGTGTCAGTTTGTGATTCTATGTTTTTTCAGATAGAATTGACATCAATGGATTGTGGTAATCTTTATAAAGATTCATGTTATAAATGACGTAGTGACGTGTTATGTGAATTGGGAGAGTATATATTTTTTATGTTTTTGTTTTCAAAAGGAAGTGATTTTTATGAATGGGTTAACATTGTTTGTTGTTGATTGACCATTGTTTTGCTAGGTTATCAATGGAGCATGGTTTATCTGGTCACTGAAGAAGTTGATTGATGTTAGGTTATCAATGGAGCATGGTTTATCTGGTCAGAGGAAGTTGAACGAGTCGATTCTTCTATTATGTTCTATTAGGATATTTAGTGAATTATTGGAGAGTAATGTAATCCTAAAACTTTGAGTTTAAAAAAGTGTTTATATAAATAGAATTTTCTATATAATGATATTAGCAAAGTTTTAAATTGATGTGGTCTTTAAACATGGGTTTTGAAAATGATATTGATAACATTTAAAATTGATGTGGTCTTTAAACATGATTTTAAAAATGAATGTAAGTGGGTAAAATTTATTTTATTGAGTTGTTAACAGTAATGCGGTTATTAATTACTTTGTTCTGAGAATATAGGTTGATAGGTTGACTCATCATTATAATTTAAAAAATCACACTTCCTATAATAGTATGCTCATTAACTTGTTTCCTTAGGTTTTAGGATGACGAACTCTTAGCTAATTAAAAGTAGTTTTAGGTCTTACACCAAGATCAAAGGTGGTTTCAGCCTAGATGGTATTCTAAGGAAAGCTGATATTTGTTGGGTATGTGTTATATTCTTTGCACAAAAAAATTTTCTGCCTCGGGAAACGTGTCACATATTTAGGTGGTTTTTCAGCACATGGTTTTTTGCCGATGGTTTTCTATTTCCGGTTAAGGAATTATGGTTGTTGACTAATCCAGATCATTGGGTTAGGATTTTGGATGCCGCTGGCTCCTATATGTATATTGTATTGTAAACAATGTATCATAATGAATGAATATAAAATATGTTGGTTTTCCCGGTTTGGGTTTCCAGGGGAAAATTCTTTGTGTAATGTTTGTATTTTCCATTGTATCTTTTTTGTTCTTTTACTGAAAATCTGTTTGCAGTAAATATTGTACAAGGTTAAAACCTACAATATCCATTATGGCCATCACTAAGGATACCTACACTATTCCATGTTGCAATTTAACCTTATGTGTGTGTGTGTAAAATAAACACTTATTTAAAATAAGTCACTATTTATACTTTTAAAGATGGCCATTTTGGAAAAGTGACAAACAACTATTAGAATGCAATCATGCTTACTAAGTGTAATCGATAAGCCACTCAAAAAATCGAGAGAGATCATAGATCTTGCATGGATGGCAAAAAAAAGGCTTCTATAGATTTTGGAGGGCTTTGGTTTTTCCAAAATGACATCCATATGAAGAGGCACACTAAGAATGTCGTGATTTGAAGTTTGGGGAACACAAAGAAGAGTAAAATGATACAACCAACCATCATGAAAAAAATAATCTAGGAAAGGGGTTTGATTGATTTCAATGGGATGATGGACTACATGCCAAACAAGAGCAAAGAAAGGTTCATCAACATACAAAGATTTCCACTTATCATAGGAATCACAACACACATTGGTGATGTTTACAACATGACTAGGGGGGTTGAGTCGTGACTTAGCATAATATCTGAAACTAAATTTGAAATCCATTTTCTATGCCTAAGCATGAGATGAAACTACTATATATAATACATTCATTTGAGATAACATTTCCCTTGAATCTTGGATTGTGAGTTGAGAAAAATTAAGGGCTGATTATTTGTGTGGAGGATGGTTTATTTGCCCATAATATAATGATGCCACTACTTCAATTCCTACAACAAGGAATACAATTCTTTGTCATACATACCATATTGTAGCTTGGATTCATTCAATTTCTTTGAATCATAAACCACATGGTGGCCTGCCTACTTAAGAATTGTGCCAATGGAATAATGGGATACATCCATTTCTATTTCAAAAGGTTGTTACTGATTGGGAATATGTAAGACTAGGCCAAAACATAATGTTGATTTCAATTTCTGAAAGCTTTCTTAAGCATCTTGGTGCCAATGAAAAATAACTTGATTTGATAACTGATGCAATGGTCGCGTGATTCAAGAGAAGTGGGGAGATAGATTTTTGTATTAATTCAAGCCACCTAGAAAATATTCAAATTGGAAAAGGTAGATGGAACCAATTGGGTCACAATAACCTGAATCTCAAAAGGGTGAACAAAAATACCTCGATGATGGATGACAAATCCAAGATGAGGAACTGAGGATTGTCTAAATAGTGACTTGTTTTTCTTGACTTGGAGTTTGTGGGTGCGGAGTAGGTAAAAAATGAGGCGTACATATTGTAAATGCTCATCCTAGGAAGAACTGAATATAAGGATGTCATCCAGATAGATGACAAAGAAGAATCTTAGATAAGGTTTGAAGATATGATTAATCAATATCATGAATGTGGTGGGGGCATTTGTAATCCCAAAACTCATGACCAACCACTCAAATAAGAAAACTATTGTTTTTAATGTCATATTCCAAGTGTCTTGGGAATTCATACAAACCTTATAATAACTTGTTGTGAGCTCCAACTTTGTGAATAATTTATCACCCTGAATCTAATATAATATATCATATTATATTCATGGTAACTAATTTCTTGATTGTGACCTTATCGAGAACCCTATAGTTTGTGACCAAAAATATTTCTTCAAATTCCTTCTAAGGGATTACAAGTGTTGGAAATCCACAAGGAGACGTGCTAGGTTGAATGTCGCTAGATTATAATAAAGAGTGGAGCTGGGATTCTATATTAATAGCCTCATGAGGAGCAAGGAAATATGTTGAGCATTGGGGAGTGAAGATCAAGGACTAAGTCAACAGAATGTTGAATAGAACGAATAGGATAAAGGCCATATAGGGGAAACAAGATGTCTGAAAACTCTTCAAGGAGAGGTTACATAGCCGAAGGATTTATAAGTTAAACATCGGTATCATTTTTAATAGGGAAGACTAGACAACGAGAGAGACAATTGTGGAGGTTGACTTTTCACACAAAAACTTGGAAAAAGAGAATGGAAGAACATGGAGGGGTTTTGGTGGAAGATTTGAGTTCATAAATTTTTCCATATTTGACCAACATATAAGTATTATGAGAGGAATCATAAATGGCACGATGATGATTCTAATAGGGAATACCCAAGATAATATCTATGCAATCCAATGGGGAGACATCACATGAGATCATGTCATGGAAGCAACTAATTGCAAATGTGATGGCACAACTTTTAGTTACCCAAAGATAGGGGCCATGTTTCTATACCAATACTAGTTGATAGGGTGATGGATGATCAATAGTGGGTAGTTGAAGATGATTACAAAATTCTTAGGAGACCAAACTTTTTTGGCTAACATAATCAAGGATCATGGAAGCAATCTTGTCATTGATTTGACAATTGTGGGAAAATAAGAGGTTAGCGAGGTGGGTGTCCAAATAATTTGTCATGAGAAGGAGATTGGGATCAAAAGTTGTAGGATTTGAAAGAGAAACAACTTGAGCATCTGATGGAGTGATAATGGGGGTGATGGTCTCAAGGGGTCTCTATGAAGGAATTTTTAGTATATAGGTTTTTTGTAAGACTTTGACACCGGAGATCATGACACTCAATAGTAAAATGGGTAGAAATCTTGTGAAAGGTGCATTAGCTTCCCAAACAAGGGGAAGTGGGTGAACCAGAGGTAGGTGTGTCGACTCCTAGAAGGAAGGGGGGCTTAGAGCATGGAACATAAGAGTGCTAAATAGAGGGGTGGTGCCTACACTCAAATTTTCCAATAGTTAGGACTTGTAAGAAATCTCAATCT
This sequence comes from Picea sitchensis, assembly GCA_010110895.2. Classification (NCBI taxonomy): domain Eukaryota; kingdom Viridiplantae; phylum Streptophyta; class Pinopsida; order Pinales; family Pinaceae; genus Picea; species Picea sitchensis. The sequence continues at coordinate 34,313 of SNQJ01S0087055.1, read as the reverse complement.
ATGGGGGGGCTCTCAAATAGATCTACTTCATTACGAATAAAAATAAGTAAATGGAAATTAAAATTTAAGATTAGTACCTCTTTAGGCTCATACATATGTTGTTGGATGTAGAGCTCATCAAAGGCGTCCATGTAATACTGAACTAATTGATCAATATGTTGATGGAGAAGCATCCAACGACACGTAAGGTTATGTAGATACCTAGTGGGTAGAATAATTTAGAATGTAAGTGTTTGAGAAAAATACCCATGTAGTGATATGGTGTGATATGGGAGTACCAGATCCCTCCTCATGAACTTCCACACATAAATCAACAAATTTTGTTTTGACTTGTCACCATGCTTAGGCCACATGTTCAAGTTGACACTCAATGAATTGGAGTTTGGTGGCCTTTTTCATGGTAGTCTTAGTTTTAAAGTATGTAGAAACAAGAATCTAGGAGCTCACCATCCATTTTCCCACCATCCCTTGGAAGAGTTATGTGGGCATCAAGTGGGAGGGTGGAAGAGGATTATGTAGCTTGTGATCACAACTTCCTAGAGAGCATCTACAAGATCTTGATAAAAACTAGAACAAGGAGTCTCGAAATCCTTGGGAGAGGGGTCACAATGTGGAGGAATTGTTCTGGCATAGTAGATTGATAGTAATAACAAGGAGACTAAAAATTCAAGATGGTTGTGGGACCAAAGTAAATGGAAGTGGACTGAAATTATTTTTGTAGTGGCAGGAACCGATCATTGATGGATATCCAAAAAGAGGCAGTAGATTCCGTTGAGGTACAAAGAAGTCAAAAAGAGAAGAGAATGGATCCTTGTATGGAGCTACATAAACCAAGAAAAAGGATCAAGAAAAATGTATGTATCTACAAAAATATGGGTCATGTGATCCACCCATGATCCACCATACTAGACTATATAGTGGGAAAAAAATGAGGTCCATGAAAAAAAAAAAAAACTCTAGGATGAGTTGCCAAGTCTGGGATAACCATCTATGGGAAACCAATGAGTGCAATCCCTCAATCTCAAAAGATTCAAAGAAATATGTGGAAACAAATGAACATGGTGAATGATCCTTGACTTTCCATGATTCATTGTTTTCTTCAACGTTATTGGGAACAACAAGTGTCATTGCAACCAAATCTATTGTGCATGTATACATGCCTAGAAATGTGGCAACAAAGAAGGTCACAAATCCTTTTACTATTCATACCCAGCGAACAAATGGTTGGTTGTTGTTCCTGTAGTGGCTAGTTTCTACTGTCATATCAAAGAAGGTGACTAATATGATGTGCATGTAGTGGCCTTGATGGGTATAGTGATCAAGAATTAGCCTTAGGTGTACACATGATGGCTTGGAAGAAAAAAGGAATGAACAATATCATGGAAACTTGTCCACAAACCTTAGCCTTTTGTGTGACAGAGAGTGACTAGGTGGGAGGGTATTGATATTATTTGCTAAACCTACATTCTCTTATAATTGTTGTGGAGGTCAAGAAAGGTGCTTTGATGTAGCAAAATTTTCTTTCTCTAAAAAATAAATAAATGCAACCTAGTTGAGTTTGATAGGCCATACTTAACTAAAAAAATAAATGGAACTGAAGTTTAACATGCATACATTAATGATGCACTCAATAGACGAAGCATTCCACTATTCAAAATATACCTTCTTTATTAATGAATCAACACTACTATACAAGGAAAACTCATAACATAGATTTCACTCATCAAATATCAAATCAATTTCAAAATATACCTTCCTTATCAATGAATCAACACTACTATACACAGGAAAACTCATAACATAGATTTCACTCATCAAATATCAAATCAATCTTAATGAACATAAATCTTACAAAAAAATATACTATCTTCTACCATCTACTAATCTTGTATCACTATAGAGTAAAATTCCCATGATCAACAACTCTCCTTCTAGCAAGATAGTTCAATTTGATCTTGGATTCAAGAAATAAGGAAAATAAAAATGAAGAGATTACATAAAACTAAAAATCGTATTCACATTATCATTATTCTGATAATTTTATATAAAATTTGTATAAAAGAGTCACTTCCTTTAAGTGACTAATTATTCTAAATATATTTGTAATACTTATTTAAATTAATAAATATTTATAATTATTCTAAATATGTTCATAATACTTACTAAAATTAATAATAACTTATTAAAAATATCAATTTATTAACATCTAACAAACAACTAATACAAGATAACATATTTCTCATAACAACATCTTAATAATTATTTATTTGTAACAATTGTATATTAAAATTTACTTTTATACCAACTTTTATCCTATTTCTAAATTGTAACCTTACATATAAACTTTTATAACAAATAGAAAGAATTATAATCAAAGCATGAAATATCATTATATGTATATGTAAACTTTGTAATTATAGAAGTCACTAACTATAAAGTTAACCTGATTCTAGAAAAAACTGAGGAGGGTGGATGGGGTTTCAAAGATATACATGTCTTTGGAACTGTATTGACAGGGAAGTCTTTGTGGAATTTGATATTCACTACTACAAAAAAGACCTTTAGAGGTGATCATTTTCCGCCTCTAAAAGTGGAATTGGAAGGGGTTTTAGCATTAGCAGGGGTTATGCAAAAACTCCACATAAAGGCATCGCTGCTAAAAGTCAAGCCTTTAGTGACGGTTTTTGACGAGATATAAACTGCCCCCAAAAGTTACTTTTAGGGTAAGTTCCAAACCGCCCCCAAAAAATGACTTTTGGTGGCAGTTTGGAACCACCCCTAAAAGTCACTTTTTGGGGGTGGTTTTGCACCGCCCCTAAAAGTCACTTTTTAGGGCGGTTTATATCTCTTCAAAAAACACCACTATAAGTATTTACTTTTAGCAGCGGTGCCTTTATGGGGGTTTGGAACCCCCCTCAAAAAGTGACTTTTAGGGGCGGTTTAGAACCCCCTACATAGCAACCTATAGGGGCGGTTTATATCTCTTCAAAAAACACTACTAAAAGGATTGAATTTTAGCAATGGTGCCTTTAGGGGTTTGGAACTCCACTCAAAAAGTGATTTTTAGGGGTGGTTTAGAACCTCTTGCATAGCAACCTACATGGGCGATTTATATCTCTTCAAAAACCACCGCTAAAAGGCTTGAATTTTAGCAGTGGTGCTTTTGGGGGAAATTTGGAACCACTCTCAAAAAGTGACTTTTGGGGGCGCTTTAGAACCCCCCTCGTAGTAATCTATGAGGGCAGTTTAGAACTCAACTCGTAGAAACTTTTGGGGCTAGTTAGAAACCACCCTCGTAGAAGCATATGAGGGCGATTTAGAAGCCCCCACGTAGAAACGTATGAGGGCAGTGTAGAACTTTCGTCGTAGCAACTATGAGGGTGGTATAGAACCCCCATCGTATCAACATACGGGAGTAGTTTTGAATCCCCTCTCATAGAAACCTAAGAGGGCGGTGTAGAACCCCCCTCATAACAATCTATGAGGGAATTTTAGAACCCCCCTCGTATATTCTTATGAGGACGGTTGATAACCCCCCTTGTAGCATCCTATGATATTTTTTTAGAATCCCCCTTGTAACAGCTTATGGAGTCGGTTTAGAACCCCCCTCATAGCAAGTTACAAAGCCAGTGTGGAAGACCCTATAACAATATACAGGGATGGTTTGAAACCCCCCTCATAGAAACTTATGAGGGAATCTTGAAACCCCCCTCATATAAACCTGCATGGGTGGTTTAGAACCCGCCTCATAGAAACTTACGAGGGTTATTGAGAATCCCCCTCATAGAAACCTACGAGGGAAATTTGTATGTATGTGGGTATATATACATATACGTATATTCATGTTTAATATTTTTTTCTTAAAATTTCTTTTACATTATTGATTTTAATTTGAGTTGTTATTTTTAAATATTATGGTAGGCCCACTTTTTTCATGTGTCACATCGATATTACGCACAAACACTATATATCTCCCTAAGTGAAATTCACCTCACTTATCCTAATTCATTATTACTAAAATGAAAACAAAAACAAAACCATGGCACTACTTTCCTTGAAGAAGTTTAGCAGTGATCCCCTTCATATGCATTAAAAATTGAATGACACGTAGGTAAACTTTGAAAATATTCAAAATTTATATCAAAAACATTTTCAATATGCACTTTTTTCATAAAAATTAACAATTGCATTCAAGTAAACAATATAGTCAACTAATTGGTAGATGCACATTCAAAACAATTAAGAGTATAAAAATGTAATTTTCAATTTCATAGATACAATTAAATGAGAATGGATAAATAAATAATAAATAATACTTATTTATCAGCATCCAACCATGTTCCTTCACAATCTTGTCGAACATAATCCATCTCACCATCAGTTGTAGTTTCATCATCTTTGCATTTTGTCCCTTCAAATTCTACAACGCTCGATAGATCTTCAAACTCCAATTCGTATGTGTTACTATTTCTCAATCCCTTTGGAGGGCATGTTAGAATTACATACCAATCATTCTCTACAGGGTCTTATACATAGAATACTTGTTTCACTTGTGAATCTAGAATAAATGGATCATCTTGCACTCTGTCCTTACTTAGGAATCTCTTTAGATTCACCACTATGAAACCAATTTCATCAAATTTCATTCCATTCTTCTTGTGGGCATCTACCCAATCACATTTGAACAAGGGATACTTCACACAATAGTAGTCCAATATGATATTCTCTTGTATCACTCCATAATATGTTGTCATTTGACATATTGTATTCTTGTCTTTTGCACTTGATCTTATTAATGTTTGTGCATCTATGGACACACCACTATTTTGGGTGGCCCTAATATTCTCTATGATTTTAATACGAACTCTACACCCATTGATTAAGTATCCCTCATACTTAGTTGCAATTTTCCTTGGGCCATGTGCCAACCATTTAAGGGTATCCAAAATATTTTATTTTCCTTCCACCTGCAAATTGTTAAATTTCGTTAGAAAACCATTCAATTTCAAACTACATAAAATGATCCTTAGTTCATACATCAATGAATTATAAATAATTATAATATACTGAACATATCATTACCTGTTTTCTTAACCAATCACCAAATTGTTGGTTGTGGAGATTTTGTAGCAAGGCTTCATCCTTTTGGGCTTGGATGTTTTTATTGGTGATTTCACTCAAGTGCATCCTAATTTCCAATAATGCCAATGAACATCATTTTCAAAGTATTTAAATAGATTCTAATAAAAAGGGGTTTTCTAAGGTCATGCTTATTACTTACTTTATCCAAGGTTGAACTTCATCTATGCTGTGAAAAACCCACCTATGGGCTTGTAACAAATTGATATTATCTAATTCAAAAGAAGTCCCACTAAATAAGGCCTTCCCATAGTGATCAAGCTCTCCCTCTTCATCATCCCAAACCTCATTTCTATTAGGCATGCTTCCAATATATTCCCTACATTCAACATATCCAACACAAAATTTGATGGATTCCTCCACAATGTAGTTTTCAGCTATGCACCCTTTGGGCCTATTCCTGTTCTTCACACAACTTTTGTAAACTTTCATGTTCCTGAAAAAAAAAACCACATCAAACTTGCAGTCAAATGAAAAGTATGAATAAATATTTGTTAGTGATGTACTAGATGAAAATAATATGTTGGAATTTATGTGGATTTGTACACTGTAAAACTTCACTAACCTTTCAAAAGGGCACATCCATCGGTATGCAACTGGACCACAAAAACTAACTCTCGTACCAAGTGTACGGTAAAATTTATCATTATATGAAAGAATGAGGGGGGGCGGGTGGGGGGATATTTTTCTAGTAAGTACAATGTCTCCACGACATCATCTTCTATATATGTTGGATCCACCATTTTTGCACAAATTCACCTAAAACTGAAGCAAAGTCTACAAATGGTGTTTCACACTGTTTTTGGTAGGACATGATGTAATGCTATTGGAAGGAGTTGTTGCATGAGAACATGTAAATCATGTGATTTAATGTTATGAAACTTAATCTCTTCCATAGATATGTGATTTCTAATATTTGAAACTTAAGCTCTTCCATAGTGAGTACAATCCTTTTCTCCAGGTCGTTGAGGATAAATGGGCAAATCACTTGAACCATCCATCATAGGTCGCTTGTCCAATGCATTCAGAAATGAAAGAGATTAATTTTTCCCAAATGTGTTATGAGTTCCCAGAAGAATTTTTGAAACTATAAGGAGTAGAGAGAATATATCATATTTTATGGTAACAAGTGGCCGATCTTCATTTTTCCCAAATATGTTATGAGTTCCTAGAAGAGTTTTTGAAACTATAAGGAGTGGATAAAATATGGCAACAACAATTCATGAGTTTGTGAAACTATAAGGAGTAGAGAGAATATAGCATATAAAATATGGTAACAACAACCCATAATATAAAATAGATAGTAATATATAAAAACATAAATAATAATAAATAAATCAAATTACATAAAAAGAAATGCGGAAAGAGTTAATAGTTTCATATACAATACAAAAATGCAGGTTGCCATGGTAGTATGATGGTCATATACCAACATATATGTGAAGTGTCAAATATAGCAAGTTTCATTAGTATAATTGTACCAATGTAACAACAGAGAAAAAACAAAATCAATTTGATAAATATTTAAATACCCTATCTTTAAATTATATCACTAATGCATATATATTCTCCAGCCATAAACTATCCTAACCAATGGAGAGTAATTCAGTTCTCAGATATTGTCCAAAGCTATAGCTTTAAAACTTTTGTGACAGACTACATAGTGAAATTGTAATGTAATTTGTTAAATATTTCTATAGAGTACTGTAAAATTTCCAACTTCCACCTATGTTTAAGCCTTGAAATTACATTCACAAGTATAATAATGAAGTATTTTTTACATAAATTTGATACAAAAGTGTTCCAAAGTTTCATCAACATTATTTTATGAATGTATATAATGTATTGATCTACTATAGTCTATTACAATCTCCCACATGCTCAAGCAATTGTGTTCTCTATTTTTCAAGAACCGAGACTTCCTGAAACATTAGTACTTACTACTATGACACAAAAAAACTTGGCAATCTCAGAAGAGTTCTTATCATCCAAAATGGTTCTGAATATAACAAAACTAGATTGGTAGTCAACAGAAAGGACCCATGTCACATCATGTATACTAAATAATCAACCCATAAGACAAATTTTGGGTGCCATTAAAAAAAAGGAAATACAACTTAGTCTTAATACCATCATAAGAGATATGTGTAGACTCACTCCACATGAGATGATAAAAAACATTATAATGAGCTAAGAAATAATGGCAT
>SNQJ01S0087055.1:9326-20558 GCA_010110895.2 Picea sitchensis | reverse complement strand
AAAGCTATCCGAGATCAGGTGGATCTGTCCTGAGTTTACCATGAAGCTTCCAATTTCTTGTATGAGCTTATTTGTTGATTTCCGTCCTCGTTTTTTCTCATCTTTTTGTGCCTTATTTGGGTTTTTTATCTGACTGCCCTGGATGCCCAGCGCTTTGCTAGCTCAAGCTGAGGAGCCCGCCGAGGAGTTGAGGAACACTTTATGTACCTTCCTAAGCTGGTCTCTTGGAATGGTGTACAGTTTTTGATGTCGGTAGGCATGCTCAAGGTGTTCCAGATCTACTCTAACTAGATCCTGTTCTTCAACCTCCATTTCCTCATCCCCGTCCTCTATCTCTTGCTGCTCAAGCGGGCCGCTCATTGGGCCAGTTGGGGGAGGTTCCGTCTCCTTGTTCTTCCCTGGTTGTTCTACCTCTGGGTCTTTGTTTTGAGAATCTATGTGCTGAGATGGTGGGATGATGTGCGCTGGGTTTGAAGATTCCTCTGGGTGATCTTGTAAAATTGCATATTTATTACCATATCCACAAGTTTAATCAAGACTCCAAAGATAAATTTAAATCTCAATATCAGAAGTTGCCTTGCATTTTAAAAGAATTAAGTAGCCAAGTAGTAAAGAGATATCACAAATTTTGCAATAGAAACCATAAAATCAGTATATAATATGTGATTTACCTTTAAATAATTTTGCAATGCATGGCCTACAAGAATCTTCCCTTTGATCAGTTCCGATACATCTTTTTAAACACTTCACAAGTCCTTTTCTATATAAAAAAATATGATTGATCTTTATAAGTGTAGAAGTAACTGGTAATACTTTCCTAAAGCACAAAAAAAATCATAAACAACATTTTGAGCTAACTTGAGTACAAATTAAACTTGATGGGAAGTTCAATATTAACTTTTAAATCTCAATCAGAAATGAACTTCAAAAGGAGTAGACAATGAGATGTCATTAACAATGCAAAAACAAGAAACCCAAGTCTATCAACTTTTGTATACCTTAAATTGTGAGCAAGCTTCAAATAAGTATTAGTCTGTGATAAGATTCAAGGGAAGAACATGATACCAAACTAATATGTTGAAGCATTTTGTGGTCTAATCTAATATATAAAAATAGATAAATTCCATAAAAAAAATTTGATGAATGGGAAGAAAATCAATTAGCCAACCTTTCTTCAGGTGATGGGCTCGAACTCCACAAATATTTGATCTGAAGTCGGAAGAAACCTCTAGTGGAAAAACATACTCATCATATATGGCATTTCCCCATGCATTTACCTGAGACATACATTTCAAATAAAGCTATCAAAATTATGAAAAATAACAATGAATGGAGAAGATGAAATGGAAACTGAGAAACGATCTTATGAACTTGCAATTTTTGTTTTTCAACATGTGATAATTTAAATATCTACAATATTTTCTGGATATTTAAAAATTGATAGTGTCTTCACCATATTAAATTTTGCATGTGCAAAGAGACAAAATTTCTCCAAGGATGAATCTGTCTTTTCCATTTTTTAGATCATCTAATCCAATTGTTTTATATTTAAACTTGAAAATACATGTCATGATAATAAAAAGACACATACAAAATGACCAATTCTCAAGGACAAAAGAAAATGTACATCCTTGGAGTAGTTAGCACGCCTAACATATCCCATATGAGCAATGCCCAACTACCTCCTCCAATATTAAAAGGAATGCATCACATATTAGGCTTAATAGTGAAAATATGTTTGTGAACCCAATAAGTTAGTCAAATGGAAATCCAAATTGAATAGCTAATGCCTTTAATGTCAGAAACAATCATCCACTAAAAGAATTTCCATAATTAAATGTTTTCTCCATACTAGTTGCAATAACCAACTTCTTCCTTGACATCTACTTCTAATTGGTAAATGGCTCTAAATTGATAGGTTTATACATCCTGTGAAAATCAATATGTACTCGTTCAACAATCTTATTCTTGCTTAGATTAAAATCCATAGAGACGATGCCTAGCTGCATGAGTAAGATTAGTAGTATAATAGATGTCTGAAATAATCTCCCATACAACAAATTGATTGGCCATGGTACCCAACAAAGTTAGGATAATTAAAGGAATGATAAATCTTGTTGTAACATTCAGTAGCATATCATTTTAATGACAAGCCCATTAAAGAAATAAGGGAAATTTGATGAAACTTGGACATGATATTGTTGACAAAAATTGTCATATGACATAAACTACCACTAAAATTCTACTAGCAATGACATGTCAAACAAGCTCATCTAACAATATATTGGCATGTGTTGAAGCAACATAAATGGTTAGAAGCTTCATCAATCATATATTTTCACATCATTCACATCATATAGTTTAAAATATCATATGGTAACTCAACCTATACTATAAGCAATAGTCAAACCCATATTATTGTGTTCATATACACCCTTTACTTATCATTCATACAATATACTAGTATATTGTACTAGTCTTAAGGATTGCAATATGCAATTTTATATATACCTTTTTCCAAGAGAACCCACCCCACTGTTATAACCCTAAATTACTCTACATATGCATACCTAGAATTTGGCCCTCTTACATGCATTTTTTGCCAAGCCATCACTGAGTTGCTCTTGTAAAAAACCAAATTTTTGAAGATGTACTTGCCCTACTCCACTACTGCCCACGTACATACGCTTGTTGCACCACTACAACCCACGTACGTATGCATGTTGCACCACTACAGTCTGTGTATACTTGAAAAATCCACAAAAATTAAAAAGTTGCAAGGGATTCATTGAGATTACGGGCTATTGGGTAGTTTCCCAACTAATCCATCGCCTACAGCCTGTCACCCAACCGAATAACCATCATTTTGTCATATAAAGGAGGTATTGGGGTCTCATTCCATATATAGACATAAGAACAATGAAACTCTGCCTGTTTCACATCTCCTCCTTGTCCCAAGCATTTGCAACCCCTTTTGTGAGAATTGCCTTAGAATTTCCCAATTTGCCTTCATTCCTCCATCATAAACCCATTATACTTCCCAAGAAGAAGGTTGAGAGGAGAAGCTTATCGGAGATGCACTTAGAGCTTGATGAAGAGGAGACCAAACCAGGTTCGTGGAGCAGTAGCTGACTTTGGTTGTAAGTGATCATTGTATTATCAATAAAAGAAGTACTTTTCCTATCCCAAAACATGATGTGTTAAATGTTTGCATTTATTTTATGTTTTTATTCTAACATCTAACCCTTATTTATGTATGAAATGTATGCTTGTAGCTTTTTGTTTGTTTGTCTTTGAATGAAGGCCAGCCTTCGGAGGAGGTTTGTAGTCAGCAGAGCCTTCAAGCACGAGAGGATCGTCATCAGATGTAGAGTAAAGGTACAGTTGCTTGATCCTTCTCATTTTGTTTTTCTTGCATAAGTTTTGGGTATGTTTGGGGTAGTTAGAAAAGTAGGAGACTTTTAAACATTTATTGATCTTCCTACATTGTAAACCCTGGTGTAGCCATAGGGGGATTTTTCCCGTTAGCAGAATCAACGACCATACTGGGGAAACCTCTAGGGTTTTAGGGTTTTTTTTGGGTGTTTGATTGGTTTTATACCTTTTGAGTTTTTGTTGAGTCTGATGAGTATTTTAAGGGATTCTGGTCACCTGTTGGTGCCATACCAGTTCTCCCTACCCTATCAGTCTATCTGTTTATTTATTTTTTTGAGGAATTATATAGGTGTACACACCCTGCTGTGGGACAACACACATACATACGTGCCCTGCTTTATAGACAACCCACGTACATATGCAGGCTGCTTAAGCATCAGTAGCGTACCTGTATCAAGAAATTGTTTTTAAGAAGAGGCAGTCAACCTCTTCCCTGATTGAATTTGTACTTCTCAGGGTTTCTTGATTAAGTTCAGTGTCTTTGGTTTTTACTGACATAGCTTGGGTTAGATGTCAGTTTGCTTGTCTTTTTAAAAATTTCTTGTGTTTGATTCTGAAAGGGTTTTAGGCGAGTCTGTGAGTTTGTTGACCAGCCTATTTGGTATCTTTAGTGACTCCCTGCGATCCTCAGTGGGTCGGAGGTAAGTTCCAGTCTTGTCTTGTATTTATTTTCCCCCTTTCATTTGCTTTAAAGGAAAAAGAAAAAGTTTTATTTCAAGTTTTTCCTGTTTAAAGCATTTCCAAAAAGAAAAATATTTTTCGTTTCTTAGTTTGGTAAAGTAGTTAGGGTAGTTATTTTACTTGAAAGGAAAAAGAGTTCAATTTTTAAGTTCTTTATTGATTTCTTAGAACTTAAGTAGCTCATAGTCAAGTGAAATTTCGGTTTAGGTCTTCTTTTTAAAGATCTTGAAAAATAGTTAATTATGAAAAGTTGGTTTAAAGAGTTAGTTGCAAATATTTATTGTTAACTAGAAGTAATTTTTCTTCTAGAATGTTCGTTTATTTCTCCTCTTTTCATCTCTCGTACACATCACTAGTTTCACTGCCATATCCTGTGAGTTAAAACAAGCCATTTAAAACGAACGCTAATTTAAAAATAAATTGACTTTTATGTTTGTAGGGTCAATCAACTAGTTTAGGTATAGAGCCTTGAATTAGGTTGGAGAGGAAACTCTTCAAGGCTTATAAACAAACATCGGAGTCAGAGCTAGGGAGTGTAAAATTCCAGTGACATGAAAATTATTCGGGAACCCCCTCTAACACAGGGGCTAAACAGGAGGTCGCGTGAGGAAAAGTAGTGGAGATAACCCCTCCAAAGACAGACCAAGCGTAGTGGGGAACACATATTGAGGATTTTTCGTGGGATACTATCGCTCACATTTGCCTACGGAGCTTCGTGGACCTCGAATTCGTTCGAGATCCTCAATTGTCTTCCGGACCACTTGCTTTCAATACCCTCGGTAGGTTTCAGACTTGTTATCCTGCTCATTGCGGTCCACCCGATTGTCGACTGTACCCGCCTGGTGGCTTTTCACGAGCTGGCAACTTAGTTGCCTTGATTCTAGAGACTTGCATAGGTGACTGTGGGGGTATACCATGGTACCTAGGGTAGACGTCGGGCCACGCTTTATAGAGTATACCCAAAGGGTGCTTCCGTGTACGAGTTGCATTTGCACCGGTAAGTTTCTCTAGTGTTGGCTGGCGTAACTGTTCTTCCAACTAGATTGTGGTTTGCTTGGTTTATCTTGTAGGAACTTTTCTAGTGTGTGCTTGGTTTTAAATATTAGTTAAAGCCTTATTGTCTCATTGATATTTTCACAAAGTGGAAGATCAAGAGCTCCGTCGGTCGTGAAGGCTTCAGGGCCTGCCATCGATTACATTGGATCCAGCATCGCCACCATTATGGTGAACACTTGACCAACAAGGGTCATTCGAAGTGACTGGGCCGCACGAAACTGTGCCCAAGACAACTCTGAGAGGAGTGGTTCCACCATCTTTCCTGCTGGAGTGGTTCCTGAAGTCTTTGGTACCTCATTTATCCAAGGATGTTTCAACATCGGGAGTGTTTTCAGAGGAGGAGGCGATAATGAGAGTGCAACAACTCGAACTGATATACTCTCAATTTGGATTACTCTATGAGATTTTTCTAGATGCTCCATGGTCCATCCTTGAAAAGGCCAGAAAAAATTCTTGACCACATGTCGATGGTATAGTTGGTTCAACATAAGAAAATTCCACTGATCAGATGTCAAATCAATTGCAACAATTGTCGATACAGTAGACAAGGGCTAGCTAGACCTCCAAAACAGTTGTTCCCCCTACCCAAACATCGAACGTACACAGTGTGTAGTTGACAAACCTGAAGGCCAACCAACAGACTGAAGGGAAGAAAAAACAATGAAACAAGAAGGTTAAGGGAGACAAGAAACCCAACAATAATGTTGGCAGGGGAAACATAGAGAAGAGAAAGTCGAAGTACTCGTGTAACCTTTGCATGAAAGACCATTTGACTCACCTATGCCCTTGACTTGTGAATGCCCAGAATTTATTGGCGCAACAACAACCTGTTGTGTTAATGAACCCATTTCCACATGGGAAAAATATGAATCAAGCCTCTTCGAGTGCAGATGGGGGCAATCAGGGACCCCCCGTGTCTTCTAGTAACCCCTTGGCCGTGAACGTTTATATGATGAAAGATGATGCTTATATAGCGACTAGAGCACACGATTACAGAATGCCAGAATCTGTCGAAAAGGGTAAATAAGCCACAAACCCACCCGTTCCTCTCTAGATTGAGAAGACAATGGGAGAAAAAATGGCACGCATCCTGAAAGAGGCGTTCAAGAAATATTCCTATAATCCGAATGCGAGGGTCACCCAAAATTACTCTATGGTGGAGGACTTGTCACAAACCCCTTGTGCGATGTCTACTTTGGAAGTCATCTAGAGCTGCCCTTCCCTGAGAAAGGCTTTGTTGTCTACTTTGGGATCTATTGAGACTTGTAATCCAGGAACAATCATGCTTGATATGATCGAATTGAAACCTCGTCTCCCTTACCACGTTGTGTTTCAGATAGTAGTGCCTCACCCCAAGAAATATTTCTCGGAATATCTTCCGCACGGTGGTTGATGAGGGCGCCTCAACTTGTGTGATGTCGTTGGCATGTTGGAAGGCCATTGGCCAACTTATTTTGTCTTCATCACATACTCTACTTACTACTTTCGATGGTCGTTCTTTCAGACCACATGGATTCATTCCTTCTTTCCCCGTGCAGTTAGGAGGAAAGACCGTGTGTGTCGAAGTTGAAGTGGTTGATGCGCCTCTCGACTACAACCTTCTGTTAGGAAGGATTTGGACTTATGCAATGCATGCCGTGGTTTCCATAGTCTTTTGGGTTTTGTTGTTTCCACATGTGGGCCGAATAGTAACCATTGACCAATTGTCCTTCTCCAGGCCCGACCCTTCATCGGGGGCATCCACGGTCTCGATGATTGATAAAACTTAGCCTGACATCATCGATGTAGGGGTTAGTTTGTGCCCACCGTTCATGGGTACTTTCAATTACCTGCTTCCTTCTGGCGATGTCAAGTTTATATCGACTGCCCCCGACTAGCCTAGGGATGAAATTTTTGAAGTGTCGTCATTCCGTATGACTTACTTTCACGATCCGTGGACTCTTCCTTCCCCATGAGCCTTGATGGAAGGGATAGGGAATCCTGGCATGGCCATGCCCTTTTCCACAACAGAAGTTACGTACAATATTGTCTAGTAAGCTTCAACCGACCCCAATTCGACTCCCGCACAATAGTTAGATCCAGTTCTTGAGCCTATTTGGGCTCAAGGTTACATTGCCAATACTAATTCTTTAGGGGTTAGTTTGTGCCCAATGTTCATGGGTACTTTCAATTACCCGCTTCCTTCTGGCGATGTCAAGTTTATATCGACTGCCCTTGACTAGCCTAGGGCTGAAATTTTTAAAGTGTCGTCATTCCATATGACTTGCTTTCACGATCCGTGGACTCTTCCTTCCCCATCGGCCTTGATGGAAGGGATAGGGAATCCTGGCATGGCCATGCCCTTTTCCGCAGCAGAAGTTACGTACAATATTGTCTAGCAAGCTTCAGCCGACCCCAATTCGACTCCCGCACAATAGTTAGATCTAGTTCTCGAGCCTATTTGGGCTCAAGGTTACCTTGCCAATACTAATTCTTTAGACTTGGTATTTCCCTCAGATGCGGTGATTCTTGAGGCATTGACTATTCCAGACAGACCCTGGGATGATCTCCATAACAGATCTTATTTTCTCCCAGAGTTAAGAAGAATAGAGGCAGGAGTATTCGTTTTGACTATGACTAGAGACAGGTCTTGTCCTGTTAATCCTTTGGCTACGCACACAGTTTATGCTGAGGGTAATATGGAAAGTATTGCTGAAATGATACCTATAGATATCTCCAAAATCCCTAGCATCATCGAGAATGTTTTCGTCGGAGTGGACTGCTCCCCCAAAGAGATTCGAATCTATACAGATTTATTTAAGGAATTTCGCGACGTTTTTTCCTGGTCTTACAAGGAAATGCCAGGCATTGATCCAAGAATCATTGAACATGAGACAATGACTTATCTTGATGCCAAGATGGTCCAACAAAATATTCGTACAGTGAATCCTCAGAAAGTACCAGCTATTAAGGGTAAAGTAGAAAAACTGCTTAAATTCGGTTTTATCTACCCCATACAGTTGACGCAATGAGTGTCAAATCTTGTTCCGGTTAACAAAAAACAGGGTACGATTTGTGTGTGCATGGAATTCCATGACTTGAATAAGGCCTGTCCAAAAGATAATTTACCTACCCCATTCATTGATCATATTGTCGATGAATGCACATACTGTGAGGTATTTTCTTTCATGGATGGTTTTTTAGGATATAACTAGATCCAGATCAAACCTGAAGACCAGCATAAAACAACTTTTATCTATCCGTGGGGCACCTTTTCTTATCGTAAGATGCCTTTTGGCCTAAAGAATGTTGGAGCCACTTTTCAGCGGGCCATGTCTTTTTCTTTCCATGACCTTATAAATATAGTCGAGGTTTATCTCGATGATCTAGCATCACGATCTCATAAGAGAGATGATCATCCTGCGCACCTCCTACTAATCTTCGAATGATGTCACTAGTATCAGATTCACTTGAATCCTAACAAATGTAGTTTTTGCATGATGTCAGGTCATCTTTTATGTTTCATAGTTTCGAAAACAGGGATCATGGTCAATCCTCTGAAGTTTGAGGCAATAGTTCAGTTTCCTCCCCCGTGCACAGTCCCCTAGCTTCAGAGCTTATAGGGGAAAGTGAACTTTCTTCGACGTTTTATAGCAACTATGACGAGATCACTAAAGGGTTCATGTGTTTATTGAAGAAGGGAGTCCCTTTTTGTTGGGATGAATCCACTCAACACTCTTTCAAAGCATTGAAATGCACCCTCACGCCTGCCCCTCTGCTTCTACCACCCAATTATAATAAAAATTTCTTATTGTGCTTGGCCTTCGCAGAGTCGACCATCGGTATGGTATTGGTTCAAGAGGACGATTTGCTTGAACAACACATGATTTATTACCTGATCCGATGCATGGTTGGGCTGGAACTCAAATATTCCCATGTTGAGAAGCTTGCATTGGCAGCAGTGCATGTTGTCCAACGATTTTGTCATTATATCCTGCTTCGCAAGACCACCGTCATTGTCATTGTGAATCTGTTTCAATACATGTTGACACGACGAGTCTTTGGAAGAAATATCAGTAGATGGATTCTTATCCTACAGGAATTTGACTTGGATTTTGTTTCTGCAAAATCAAAAAAGTCATTGGTCTTTGCGGAACTTATTTCAGAACTTTCGGTCGAATCAGGTGATGTCACGCCCGAAGAATCGCCTATTAAAGGATATATTTTCCTGATCGCATCTTTGGACCCCTAGTATGGAGATATACTAGTCTATCTCCAGACTTTGAAGTGCCTCGCTTCTGCTTCTCGTGATGAGTGTTGATGAATACACCATCAGGAATGAAAATATCTAATCCTCGATGACACTTTCTATTGTCGAGGTGTAGATTGTGTTATTCGTCAGTGCCTTATACCAGAAGAATCAAAGCTCATTTTTAAGGACTACCACATTGGAGCATGTGGTGGTCATTTGTCTGGGTTGGAAACAATCCAAAAGATTCTATGAGCTGGTTTCTTTTGGCCTACGTTAATCAAGGATTGCATTGAGTCGGTCAAGAAGTGCCACCCATGTCAAATCTTCTCTCCAAAGATGAGGGCACATCCTGCTTCCATGTTTCCCATCATCATTGTTGGTCCCTTCACTAAGTGGGGGATTGATTTTACTACATGCCACTTGGCTTCAGCCAGGGGGAATTGTTATATCATCGTAGTGGCAGACTACTTGAAAAAGTGGGTCGAGGCTATGCCAACACTCAACAATGATGGCGAAACAACATCTCTCTTCATTTTCAACAAGATAATACCAAGGTTCGACATCCCGAAGGAGATTTTCACTGACCATGGAAGTCACTTCCATAAAAAAATGTTGCCCGAGTTAACATCAAATCTTGGGTTGAGGAAAGAACATTCATCACCCTACTACCCACAAGGGAATGGTTAGGTAGAAGCTGTGAATAAGTCCCTCAAGACTATTCTGCAACGAATGATCAATTCGACCAAGTCAAATTGGCATTTGATGTTGTACTCGACATTATGGGCCTATCGAAAATCTGTAAAGACTTCCACCGGTTCCTCACATTTTCAACTCGTTTATGGGCTGGAAGTAGTCTTTCCTATAGAGTGCTAGATCCCGTCTCTAAAGATGGCAGTAGAGTTATTGCCAGACACTTCACTGCTTAAGGAATGCCTATTATATCTTGAGCAACTCGATGAGAAACGCCGTGATGCAACCTTGGCCAACGAGGCTCATAAGCAATGAGTCAAGTGTCGATATGATCGGTCTGTTCATCCTCATATTTTCTCTGAGGGCGACCTTGTCCTGGTCTACGACCAAGATAAGGATCCCCTGGGGGCAGGAAAGTTCAAACCCATGTGGTTCATACCTTTCATTGTGAAAGAGGTCTTAAAGAAGGGCACTTATTGTCTGGTTGACTTTGAGGGAAAGGCTTTGGCAGAGCCTAGAAATGGTCTCTACCTCAAGAAGTATTACTCGTAGGTTGGTCGCCTTGGGTGACTTCTTGTACATATGTATAGATCTTATACAGTTATTTTTTTGTCTTTTTGTTTTATGGACGTGTCCTTATTTATGTCATTTTTTTCACTATGGCATATGTTAAGTGAATCAGAGGTGTTCTTTGGGTTCACAGATGATGCTAGCCGACACACTCGGAGGCTTGCTTCCGCAGCTTGGGTGATTTTCACGCCTTAAGGCCAGTTTCTATCTTCCGGAGGTATCTGTCTAGGTGACGCTACAAACAATGTCGTTGAGTACAATGTAGTGATAGAGTTTCTTCATGATGCTTTGTCACATGGAATCTCTCACCTCCGGGTCTACTTAGCTGCTCAACTAGTTGTATCCCAGTTAAATGGGGTTTACCGCGTTTATGATCCTACTTTACATCGATGTTTCCTTAGGGTACGTCTCTTAGAACATTTCTTTGATTACATTATGTATATCTATGTTCCTAGGAGATTAAATCAAATAACATATACTCTAGCTAATCATGTATTAGATTGGAATGTTGCACACACATAAAAATAAGCACATACATACACATGTACATACATTTGTAAATAAATGTG
>SNQJ01S0087054.1:59432-78912 GCA_010110895.2 Picea sitchensis | reverse complement strand
TTCGGTTTTATTGTAACCTTATTTACTTAACTAGTGGTGGTAATTAATAACCATAAGTTTTAATCATTCACCCTGGTAATACTACTAGTTGACTCTTCCTGAGAAACAACTCCTTGTTATTTGATTTGATCGACGTGACTTGTATCTTCGCACCCATATCTAACACTTATCTTATTATTGGATCCTTGGAAAACAACTAAATTATCGATTCAAGGATCTACTTGGGTGTCTACTTCTTTACCTCGATAAGTAGTTATCTCTATTGTAGTGGTGACACGTAGGCTAGTAGTTATTGTACTGCGCCACCTGGTTATAATCATACCTTGGAAAATTATACAGAATATATATTGGGTTACCATACATCAAATTATTAAGAGTAAATAAAGAAGTTAATAAATAATAAAATGATGTGGATGATAATGCTATTAACATAATTGTGTATAATATGTGTTACTACTTATATAATACATAAGAACCATATCTCACACATGTTCTGAAAAGATTTAATAATACATTGTGAAATGGGGTTATTGAAAGCATGGAATGTTTCATAGGTGCTAATTGCGTCAATTTTATTGATAAATGTTATTATAGTTGAACTATTGTTGGAGTGTTTCATAGGTTCTATTTACGTCAATCATATTGATAAATGTTATTTATAGTTGAACTATTGTTGGAATGTTTTATAGGTGGTAATTGCGTCAATTCAAATGATGTATGTTAATTATAATTGAACCATTGGTGGAACATTTCATAGATGGAAATTGTGTCAAATATATTGATACATGTCATTGTAGTTGGACTATTGTTAGTATCTTCCATAGGTGGTATTTACATCCATTAAATTGATGTATATTTGTGGTAATAGATTTTCTATCGCACCATGAATAATGGATGATTAAGATTGATTGATTGAGATGGTTGAATTTTGGCTTGATTGGATTAGTGGGATGTAGATAGCTCCTTGTTCCTCAGAATAGTCACGAGTCCTGAGACCTTAAATGGTCAAAATCAATTGGATGAATCCTGGACTTGAGCGTTTCTTATGTGTCTTGGAGGTCCTAACCTTGCAGGACACGATGGGCGAGTAGTTCCTTATGTTACCTTTATGAGATGTGTTTATTCGCGTCGCTAATTTATGTTTATGTGTTGATCATGTGTCTCTTTTAATTATGATGTCGTGTTGATTATGTGTTGCTATTAATTATGTTGTGACGTTTTTACTCTGCCTAATTCCAGAAAAAAAAATGATTTCCAGTTGACCTTACTTGTGGTCATAATAGAGGGTGTGTCACATATGGTATTAGAGAAGGTTCAACCCTGCAACTTGGGATCGTTACACCTTCCACTGTATTAAATGCTTGATTAATAACTTATCGCTAATTAAAATTAAAAATTTTCCATGCATGTAATCATTGTTAGAGGAAACTGTGGAGGTATACAACGTGGTGCTAGGGGAATAGCTGTGACGACTCTAGTAGAAGACACGCCAGAGGGCTCTAACCCCCAAGGAGAAAAACAATTCATTGGGTAGGAGCAGGCTGCTATGGGAGATGTGGTTGTTTTGATGAGTTCCTTCCAGAGGATGTCAGAGGCATTGATTAACTGATTGGATAGAGATGAGGCTAGAGCACATGTACCCAATGAGGGTTCATAGCACGCTCCAGCTGGAAGTGGTATCATGCACAAATAACTCGAGAAGGTGAAGTTTCTCAAGTTCATGGATGCCACAGATGGCTCAGCCATCGAGGCATGGTTGGAGAACATGGCGGTGTGCTTTGCACTTTGTGACTACACCTCCAACATGAAGGTCCACATGGTAGTATTTAAGATGAAGGGGAGAAATATTCTATGGTGGAAGATGCTCCTACCTCAACTAAACATGATCATCGAATATGTGTCATGGGAATTGTTCGAAGGTTGTTTCAGGAAAGTTATTTTTCATAAGAATTCATTGAGCACCAGTTCAATGAGTTCAATGCCTTACGACAGGGTGGGCATATGGTGCCGAAGTATGAGGCCATATTTAAGGAGTTACTTAGCTACACTCCACATCTAAACACAGAGAAGTTAAAGTTCAACAATTTTGTGTTCAGACTTAACTTCAACATTTGTGCGAAGCTAAGGATCCTAATGCCTCAGATGTTGCATGATGCAATCCATAAGTCCCTCATAGCATACAAAGATCCAACCAGTGGGCATCAGGGAAGGACTCCTGCAAGACTGACTGGACAAATGACATCAGGAGCATAACAGCATGAGACACCACTTAGACAAACATTCAGGTATTGAGATACATCTAGAGGACCCATGTTCACGAAAATACAATGAACGACTCCTCAAAACATGACTCCTTATAGAGGCCCATGATATCAGCTATAACTTCACCCACAACAACAACAATTTAGGCATGTTCAACATAACATACCAGGATCTCAGGCTGGTAGGATGGCAACTTCTACTTTGGGGACCAGGAGTACTGGACCAAAGACTGGATGCTGGAGATATGGAGAGCCACATTACCAGCGATATTTCCCAGTTGAGAAGACCAGAGTGACCGGGTCAATAAGACACACTACAGTTGGAGATCTCGGAAAGTCCCATAGGATTCATGTAGCGATGAATAACCGCCAGGTTAAGCACCAATCCACTGTGCTAGAGACGTCAAGTACAATATCAAACCAAAATTTTAGTATTTTGATAGATCGAGGCGCTACAAAGATCTTTATTTATAGTGCAATGGTAAAGAGAATTAAGATAAAGGAATTCAAGCAGGAAGATTTTAGATACATAGAAATGGCTTTAGATGCCAAACAAAAGGTTGGAGGAAGGGTTATAGACTGTACAATTGACTTGGGATATTTTATAACGAATACCAACCTATATGTCATGATATTAGTATCATATGACATAGTGATTGATATGGAATGTCTTGAATCGAACTATGGTATACTCAATTGTAAGATAAAATGATGAAGCTTGATAGATGATGTGGGACAGAGAAGAGTGAATGTAAGAGGAAACTATGGAGTATCCTTGAGGTTCATTTCTTCTCTACAACTATAGAAGAGCATGCACAAGGGATGTAATTTATATTCAATCTTACCATGAAAATAAAAGGGCGAGCAAGAAGGATTATAAAACCTTTTAGTAGTATGAGAGTTTGTTGACATATTTCTAGAAGAGTTACAAGTTTTTCCGTTCGAAAGAGAGTTGGATTTTACAATCGACTTGAAACATGGAACTGGACCGATAGAAATAATGCCTTATCATATGTCAACGCCTTAGTTACAGGAGTTGAAAATGCAATTGAAGGAGTTGATGGACTTGGGACTTATACATCCAAGTGTGTCACCTTGGGGTGCACCTGCTATTTTCATAAGAAAGAAGGATGGATCGTGGAGACTTTGTATTTATTATCGTCAATTAAACAAGGTGACGATCAAGAACCAGTATCCATTGCTAAGAATAGACGATTTGTTTGATTGTATGAATGGCGTGACAATGTTTTCAAAGATCAACTTGAGATTAGGATATCACCGGTTATGAATTAAAGAGGAACATATTCCTAAGACCACATTCAAGACGAGGTTCGAACACTGTGAGTTTATTTTTTTACTGTTTGGATTGACAAACGTCCTGGGGGTGTTCATGAGTTTGATAAATGGGGTGTTCCGTGAATACCTAGACAAGTTTGTCCAAGTATTCATTGATGACATACTAATATATTATCGGAAGACAGAAGAATATGACGAAGATTTAATCTTGGTACTATAGTGTTTACGAGAAAATAAATTATATAGGAAACTATCGAAATGTTCTTTTTACCAATCGAAGATTGATTAATTAGGGCATATTATATCCGGTGAGGGAATCATGGTGGATCAAACAAAATTAGAATCTATTAGGAATTTCCTGCACCGACAAACGTATAATAGGTACACAACATTATGGTATTCACAACATATTACTGATGATTCGTCCAAGGTTTTTCAAAGACAGAAAATCAAATCACATAAATGGAGAAGAAAAACTAGAAGTTTATATGGAGCGAGAAATGCATGGAAGCATTTCAAGGGATCAAGAAGTTGTTGACGACAACGTTGATACTGAAATTCCTTAACATGGACAAGGAATTCTTGGTTTTCACAGACGCATCCAAGGAAGTTTTAGGAGGAGTATTGATGGAATATGGTCGAGTTATCGCTTACATCTCAATAAAATTAAGAAGGCATGAGGAGAACTATGCAACACATGATTTGGACTTATTGGCCATTGTGTATGCCTTGAGAGTTTCCAGACACTATATGATTGGATGAAAATGTGAACTAAAGATAGATCATTGTGGACTACAACATATATTTACGTAGAGTGACTTGAACACACGGTAGAGGCATTGGTCAGAACTACTTATCGAATATGAATTTGAAATTACTTACATAGAAGATACGGTGAACATAGTGGCCAATGCATTGATTCAGAGACCACTCGTATTCTCGATAAAACCTCTTAAAACAAATCTTCGATAAAATATTCTAACTATACAGATTGACGACAACTGGTACAAAGAGGTTAAAGAAAATATTGGGTGAGATACCAGGAGGGTACCAAAGTTTGAATGTTATAAATTGTACAATGATGGATTGATGAGCTGTAACAATAGGATTTATGTAGCACCTAACAATGAATTGGGAAGCCTAATCTTTAGTGAAGCGCATTGCACAGTGTACATGGCTCATCCTAGAGTCACAAAAATGAGGGAAAACCTTAAGCCTTTATTCTTCTAGAAAGGGATGAAGGCAAACATAGTTAGTTACGTGGAGTGATGTATAGAATGTCAGCAAGTGAAAGATAAACATAGACATTCGACATGATTATTAAAACCACACATTATCCCGAAATCTAAATGCAAGGTCATTTCGATGGAATTTATTGTTGTTTTTCCGTTGACGACAAGGAGACACAACTCGATTTTCATGTTAGTTGACACTCTGATGAAGAGTGCACATTTTATTCCTGTATGTATGATGTATCAGCCGCCGAACATAACTAAAGTTTTTATCAGCGAGATTGTGAGATTACATGGCATGCCAAAAAGGATCATATCTGATAGAGGATCGATGTTTACGGTAAATTTTTGGACCAAAAGAAAGAACAAACCAAATTTTGGAAGATATGTTTCATATGTATGTAATGGAGCAATAGAAATGTTGGGGAGAATTCTTATCACTGGTAGAGTTTACGTACAACAAAAACTACCAAAGTACCATTAATATGACATTGTTTGAGTTCCTATATGAGCGAACATGTCAGACTCCATTGAGTTGGGATCGAATTGAGGATAGGGTCTTGGTGGGACCATAAGCGATCGAATAAATGGAATATGTAATGACCCCAATCCTTCCGACTAAACGCAAAGCAGAAACTGCATTTTTTTTTTTTTTGGGCAAGAAGGAAAAGACGACAACAGTTGAACCACACAACCTGACGATGAACACACACGCATAGGTCAATCAACAGACAAAAATGACTCAAAAACTAGCACAACGAGCATCTGGGTGACACAAGCATAAATCAACAGATAGAATGATTGCCCGCCTGACACAACGTCTTAGACGACCAACAAATAGAACCTCGACAATGCACAAACGAATGTACTGAGGCATTACAGAATCAACTACCAACATCAATTACAAGGTACACACTCGATTTGTTTAGCATGTTAACTATTCACTTAATGATCAAGTGCTCCAGTACTCTAAACAAGGAACCTGCGCAATAACTTTGTGGCAAGCACACTAGTAATTTAAGGTGTGGCATTAGGATTCAACTACGTCCATAATGCCTGCACTCTGAACACTTAAACATGAACATACCCAAGGCGCACAATGACTATCACTGAAATCGAGCATAAGCAACATTAAACAAAGGCGCTAGAGAAATACCCACAACCATTCATACCTGACATAAATTCAGAAGCGTAAGAAGTCCCAATCCTCGACTAACGTTCCAAACATAAAATCATTGCATAGAGCGTCTGAGATCTAGGCCAACATCCTTTTCATAGATCCAAGGGCGCGTGACGTACAAATCTATAAGTATCCTATTGTTATACCGTCCATGGCACGAGGGATCAACATCATAAGTCATGAACAAAATCCTCATTAATCCAAGGACACATGCACCTTACCTAGTCAAGGGTCTCCCTTAATCATGACCCGCACCTTAATAAGACAAGAGCTCAACAACTTCATAATCAATAGTCTTTATTACATTCCAGAACCACTTACGTTCTTATAATCAATGTAACTAAATGCCATCCCTACACAATCCCCAAGATCTAACCCTGACCTTATTATTCTTTAATATGCTTCACTCCAGTGCAAGTTTAAGCCTTACAACAAGACAGTTTCAAAAATTTTCACTTAACCACCACCATTCAAGGCATTACTCAAGGAAGGATAGAAAACTCGATAAGGACAAAAGTGAAAGCAACAAAGGGGAGATACAAATAATTAGGTACCAAACATAGGTGATGGAGGACTAACCTAAGTAAAATAAATTCTTCCTCAATGAAATATTCACAAGAAGCCTTATAATGATGGTATTCATCACTTGACAGTCTCAGAGAAGGAACTTTATTTAATTGTTTAAATTTAAAAAAATAATTAAGCTCATGAAGTAACTCCATAATAATGGAAGGAGCAATTTCCCCAATACTTCAAGCTAATAAATTGATTAAAGGATAATACAATTTACTAGATCTTTAATTAGCAAATTTCCAGGAAAAAGGAGAGGGTAGTTATCCCTTCTAAGAAAATTTAATCGAGAAAGGTAAAATGGCAACACTACCAATCAGTGGGATCCATCCAAGGGGCATTGGGCAAGTCAGTGATTGAGCAGTGAGGTGGGAAAACGACTGTAGCAACATCTCAACAAATAATTTCGTTCAGATGTAAAAGGAAAATGTAGAGGTGGTTTTGGGAAGGACGTAGAGTTGTTCCTAAAGGAAAAATTAAAAACACAAAGACTAAACATACTATTTGAGGAAATACGCAGAGCTTGTTCCCCAATGAAAAAAATAGCAGAAAAATGGAGAGACTGCCCAAAGAAATTCACTGTCCACATGAATCTCCGGGGGTTCATGCTAAACTCAAAATTTATTAAATTCGCTGGTAGAAGTGTAATCGATTCACTGCCATTACTTCTAAAATCTTTGTGTAGTTCACCCTCGCTACTTGATAACTGAGTATCGCGGTGTAGAGAACATCACTACCAAAATTTTGCTGGGTTTTATCATTCATTGCCCAACACTTCCATTGTATAGGGAACAATACTGCCAAAATTTAGCTGGGTTTTATCATTCACTTCCCAACAATTCGCTGCCAAGCAATTCACTGTTCTTTATAATTTGAAATCGTTGAGTTTTATCATAAATTTGTTGGGTGATATCATGAAGGTTTGTTGTGTTTTACAAATGTAAATTCATCTATTATAATGCTCCTGCCAACAACATATTGCTGTGAAAATAAGAATTAATCTTATAAATCATGGTCAATATGTAATATTGCTACCAACAACATATCGTTGTGCAAAATAGGAATTAATATTATAAATCAGGGTCAATATGTAATACTTCTACCAACAACATATCATTGTGCAAAATAGGAATTAATCCTTTAAATCTAGAGTTAATTAATCTAATTCAATAGTGATATCTTTGTCCTAAGGAATAATTATGTACTTTTCTATTCGCGTGTCATCAACATAAAACACATGGGCATCATGATGAAATACACCTGTAAATCGGGGTTCATCAATGAAGGTGAAGGTTGATTCAATAGAACAACAAAATAAACATGGTACGCATTAAATGGTGATTCAGCGATAAAACAAAATCAATCGGGACACAAAAAAAAAGGGTGAACAATATTAAAACGAATTCAACTAGACGTTGGTGAACTTCGCTATGTTTTATCATTAAAAAGTAAAGAACGCAGGCATCTAGATAAATTCAGAGATATCATAAAATCATAGCGATATTAATTAAATAAACACACCTAGCATTGAAAGAAACATTTAACTTCAAGTGTAAGTTCATACCCAAGCGATGACTCCCAAAGTAAGAAAACGAAGGGTAGTATAAGATCGCATCCAAAAACAATCAGTTGTAGGAGTTAATCATTCACAAGGTAGGTGCAAAGACAATCACTCAACCAAGACCAACTGTCAGGTGATCTACAAAAATCATCCCTTTGATCATCATACTCGCACATAAAGGAAGGGAATTAGGATCTATAGGTCTATTAACACAAAATGGATGACTGATGATCTGGCTCCTAGATGATTTCCCAAGCGAGGACTGATGAGCTAGGTACGAGGGCGAAGTAAGAAGCGTAAACTCATCACAAAATCAATAAAACCATATGACGGTCATGACATGTCGGGATTGAAATCCAAGTGAGTCAATCAACAACGAGCTTACGGCTATGGGGAAATTAAGTTATCAATTAAAATGCTAAGAAAAACATTTTCTTTACCCAATTAAAAATACATAATTGAAAGTGTGAGGTACAACAAGAATCTACCATGCACTTTGTCTGCTCCCGCTTAGATTTTTTATCTTGTGTGGTCCATACAACTCTCTCTTTCTGACCTATGAGACTTCATTGATACCTCCCAACCAATGTTAGGGGTACTCCTCTTCCCCCTTAGCCCCACGAGCCCCAAAGGGGCCACGCACACTGAACTAGAGATCAACTAGCTCCCAGCCCGCCTCGCAAGGCCGAGCTACCACTCCTCACCGAGTTGGGTATCCTAACTCCCACAAGGTAAGTCAATCAAGTCAAAAAATTTGTGGCGTAACGTTACATATAATAGAAGAGATCCATAATCCTTCTCCTCCCTCCATTATATAGAGTTTTGAAGTCCTTTACTTTCCCAAATTTCCATTTAATTTGTTTTTCAACAATTTAATTCATAAAATCCTTCACATATAGGTGTCACGCATCCCCTTCATTGCACCAAAAATTAATTTCATTAATTAATTAATTACTCCTATTTCCCTCACCCACCTAAAAACACTCCTAGAATCACTCCTAGGTGTCCCCATATTCCCTTACAAGTTTTAATGACTTTCTCCCTTACCAATTTACTAGTTAAGTTTAATTTAGAAATTTCTTAAGTGCTAGATACCTTACTAAGTTAGACTTTTTGCTTTTTTCCCTTATGTTTCCCCTTTATTTGTATGTTCCTCTTTTTCCTAGTTTCCTAATTCTTTTAAATTCCCTCTTTCCCTTTTTATTTAAAACTCAAATTGGCAAGTGCAAAAAATTAACCCTTTTTCCCCTTTTCCTTTTTAATAAATAAAATTTGATTAGCATAAGTGATAAACCAATTATTTCCCCCTTTTTAAATTGTTTCCCCAAAAATATTTTTATAAATTAAAAGAATTACTTACCCCCTTCTCGACACATGATTAATGATGATTATCATTATTGTTTATTTATTTTTATTTTTATTTTTACATAAATATTTTTCTTTTACTGCAAGTTTCACCTAGACCTAGATCTTAATTTTCGAGACTGGGCGACATTTTATTAGGGAAATTGTTAAAAAAAATTCTTATCACGTTACTCATCTTAAGGCCATCTAGGTTCATCCATTTATTAATTAACAATTCGACGTGCCCTTCATGACGCACTAGGTGCTCCAAGGGTGTGACTTGCCTCATTATGTTTCCCTTGCGCAACATGCCCTTCAGGACACACTACATACTCCAAGGGTGCCACTCGCCTCATTTTGTTTCCCTTGCACGACGTGCCCTTTAGGATGCACTATGTGCTCCAAGGGTGCCACTTGCCTCTTGACTAACTTGGTAGACATGAAAAACCACTGGAGTTAATACTCCACCACATGATCTTGTGAGAGACTAAGGGAATCTAAGGAATAAGGCCCCTTCCTTATTGCGTGCCCCTTAGAATCATTTTGAGTGACTGTTTCAGTCGGCCCTCATGGCATCGTAGATCTTCTCGAACTAGGTAGTCATTAACCTACAGTTCAAGCCACGACGAGAGTGATAGTAGGTTGTGGCAAGGTTGTTGTCCACACCTCTCCCTCAACGTCTCTGGTAGTCGTGCATGACCCCTCTACTCCACATGTGAGTCTGGTCGGCAAGCTATCGTCAGCCTACATCATGAACGAATCATGTTAGAAATATATCCATAATCATATCCTCTAATGAAATGCACAAATGTCATATATACAACAATCAAACCCCAATAGTCCACTCCCTGACTCGATCCAGAGTCCAAGTGGTTCCATCAATGCCTCTACATCCTCGAAGTCCAAAATCGTGCACACTCAGGAAAACTGAGTCAATAGCACCTATCTATGTCAATGCAAAAAAATAACATGTCATCAATTCATAACGCCTCATAATCATAATCAAATGCCCAAAAGTATAATAATTTGGATCACTTGCGAGCAAGTGTCCTCATAGAATAAGTTTGCTCAGTGCACGCAAGAGCGGGATTTTACATACAGCCCCTCTTGTTCTAAACTTCGTCCCGAAGTTTCACAGTATATAAGTGCCAAAATAATGTGTTTCACAGTATCATAAATCTATCTATAAAAAAAATGGAAATTGTTGGTGCATATCATATGCATCCTCCCAGGTCGTCGATTATGTATTATAGTTGTCCCACTGGACCTTGACATGATCTATTGTTTGACGTCGTAGCTGTCGAATTCGATGATCCAGGATGCAGCTCGACGCATCCGTGACAGCACCCTCATCCGAAACTCTCCAGGTGCTCAAATCAAAACATTTGTAGGATCACTAATCATAATGTCTCAAACATAGACGTGGAATACATCGTGTATACGCCTCAAGAATTAGGCGAGGCTACTCATTAGGCCACATGCCTCTCTTTTCCACAATATCGTAGGAGATAGTTTATCCCATTATCCAAACTTTATCTAACTCTTATGCTGTTTCCACCGCAAAAATACCTGATCTCCACATCATAACTACAGTCGACCCGACGCGCATCGACATAACTATATTTTCCAATCCTGCGCTTCCTTGATCCCTTGTCTTATAGTTTTCATTTAATATTCCATTTCTTGGATTGCTTCTGGTCCCACCAGGACCCTACCCTCAAGCCCACCGCAGCTCAAAGGCATTTGACACAGTTGCCCAAAAATAAACTCTAAGGCGCCATCTTAAATGGTTCTTTGGTAATTGTTGTTATAAGAGAATTTTACCGGTGACAATAATTCTTCCCAACTCTTTTGTTGGTCCATCATGTACATGCGCAACATGTCTTCCAAGACTTGTTTTGTTCATTCTGTCTATCTGTCTCTAGGTGATATGCAGTACTAAAGTTAAGTTGGGTTCCCAAGGCCTCTTGGAAACTAGTCCAAATTCATTCAGTAAGCATCAATCCTTGATAAGATATAATTCTCTTAGGCACGCCATGCAACCTCACAATCGCATTGATGAAAACTCTAGCTATGTCCGGTGCCTGATACACCATACACACAGGAATAAAATGAGCACTCTTCATTAGAGTGTCGACTACCATGAAAATCGAGTCATGTCTCATTGTCGTCAGTGGAAATCCAATGATAAAATACAGCGAAATAACCTCCCATTTCGATTTCAGAATAGCGTGTGGTTGTAGTAATCCTACTGGATGTCTATGTTCGGCCTTCAACTGCTAACATTCTAGAGATCTGGTGACATAGTCGACTATGTCTTCCTTCATTCCTTTCCATAAGAATAAGTGTTTAATATCCTCCCTCATCTTCGTGACTCCTGGGTGAGCCATGTATACTACCCTATGAGCCTCATTTAGGATCAATCTCCTCAACTCATCGTTCAGTGGTACGTAAATTATTTTTTAAATCTCAGTAATCCATCGTCGTCCAACGTAAACCCTTCAAATCTTGGTACCATCATTATGTTTTGTCTGATAAAATCCTCGACCGCTTTGTACCATTCATGGTAGCATTGTAAGGATAGAATATTTTAACGTAGGTTCATCTGAAGAGGCAAAACCAAAAAGAAGCGTGGTCTCCAACTCAATGCATTTTCCACTCTGTTCATTCTTCACTTTATGTAAGTAATCTTGAAATCATACTCACTAAGAAATTTCGACCAACGTCGTTGTCGCGCATTGAGGTTGCTTTGCGTAAAGATGTGTTGTAGTCCACAACGATCTGTCTTTAGTTCAATTTTCGTCAAACAAGGTAGGGTCTCCAGACCTTCAAGGCATATATAATGGCTAGCAACTCCAAATTATGAGTCACATATTTTTCCTCATGCCTTCTCAGTTTCCTCAAGATGTAGGTGATCACTAGACCATCATGCATCAAGACTCCGTCTAAGCCTTCCTTGGATGCATCAGTACATACCAAGAGGTTCGCATCCATGTCAGGGACCTTTAGTATCGATGTTGTTTTCAACAACTCTTTGAGCCTCCGAAATGATTCTGCACATTTCTCGATCCAAACAAACTTCTCGTTCTTCTTCTGCAATTCTGTGATCACATTTTCTATCTTCGAAAATCCCTCGATGAACCGTCATTAGTATCCTTCTAAACCCATCAATCTACGCACTTCTGGGACATTCATCGGCATGGTCCATTCCATAATAGCCTCGACCTTTGTTGGATCCACGGTGATACCTTCGTCAGAGATGACCTTCCCTAAGTAGTGAATCTTCCATTGGTAAAATTAGCATTTAGACAATTTCCCAACAATTTTCTCTCTCATAGACACTGCATCACCAAGCACAAGTGCAGATGATGCTCCTCCATCATCCGAGAGTAAATCAAAATATCATCAATGAATACTTATACAAACTTGTCCAAGTACCCGCGGAACACCTCATTTATCAAACTCCTAAATACCCTTGGGACGTTTGTCAATCCAAATGGTAAAATAGTGAATTCGTAATGTCCCAACCTCATATTAAAAGCGGTCTTAGGGACGTCATCCTCTTGATCCATAACTTTTGATACCCTGATCACAAATCGATCTTGGAAAACATCGTTTCACCCTTAACCTGATCGAACAGATCATCAATCCTTGGCAATGGATATTGATTCTTGATCGTCACCTTATTCAATTGAAGGTAGTCAGTGCAAAGTCTCCACGACCCATCCTTATTTCATATGAAGATAATATCACACCCCACGGCGACACACTCGAACATAAGTCTTAGGCCCAACAACTCCTTCAGTTGCATTCTCCACTCTTGTAACTTCGGGTTCGACATCCGATAAGGTGTTCTAGCTATCGTTTCAATCCCCAGTCTTAGGTCTATGGTAAAATCCAATTCCCTCTCTAGTGGCATCCTAGGTAACTCCTCTGAGAAGACGTTCGCAAACTCTCTCACCACCGATAGGTGTTCTAGATCTTCTGCTACTCCCTTATGGTTTAACGCAAGGATCTCATAAAGTTTACCTCCCTTGCAAATGCTCTTTCGTAGTTGCAAGAAAGAGATGAACCTCAGGGAAACTCCCTGGTTCCATCCTACAATCATGCGTCTCTATCCCTCATCATTGACTGAGCTCAACCATTTGATATTATAGTTGAGTATCAACTCATGCGATTCCAACCAGTCCATAGCAATCACGACGTCATAAGATCCTAATATCGTGACGTACAAGTTGTCCCTGGTGACAAACTCTCCTAGGTTAAGGGCATATCCCATAACCTTTCCTCCAACCTTTTGTTTGGCTCCCAAAGCCATCTCTACAACGCTAAACTCAACCTGTTCGATTTCCTTTACCTTAATCCTTTTTAGCACTACACCAGAGATGAGACCCTTGGTAGCACCGAGATCTATCAATCTAAGGGTTTGGCCAACGATGGTACCTGACATCTCGAGCACAATCGATTGGTGTTATACATGGTGGTTATTCACCGTTGCATGAATCTAATGGGCCTTGACCAAAATTCCCACGGTAGTGGGTCTGACTGATCCAGATGCTCCAACCCTTTCCTATGGGTAGTAATGCTGGTAAGGTGGCTCCCCACAGTCCAATAGACCTTCTTCAGTCCAGTAATCCTCGTACCCGAAGTAGAAGCTGAATTCTAACAATATGGCAAAACTCGAACTTATTAACCTTAAGTTTCTCGGTAAATTGGTGTGGAGCATATCGAAGCAGCTCCAAATGGGCCCCGTACTCGGGCACCGTTCAACTACCTTGTCACAAGGCATCGAACTCGTTGAGCTGACACTCAATGAATTCCTTAGAAATATACCTCTCTTGGAACCGTTCCTCGAATAATTCCCATGACACATCTTCGATGACCATGTTTAACATAGACAAGAGCGTCTTCTGCCATAGAGGAGAGATCCCCTTCAGTTGAAAGACCACTATGGGTACCTTCATGCTGGAGGTTGTAATCGCAAAGTCTGAAGCACAATGCTTTTCTCTACAACAGTGCCTCGATGACACAACTGTCCATCACACTCGTGGACTCAATATTTCAACTCTCTCGAGTTCTTAATGGATGCTAATAGTACTAGCCAGGGTGCGTTATGGACCCTCAGGGTACAGGTGTCGTGGCCTCATCTCAGTACCGATGGTGAATCAAGGCCCTTTGACATTACCCAAAAGGGCATTGTCAGACCATCATCATCCTTTACAACAAGCGAATCTAGCCCAAGGACTTGCTCTTCCCCTTGGGGTTTGACTCTGAGGGTGCAAAAACTTCTAGAGGTGTCGCACCTCCTTCCACAACACCAAGTTGCTTAACCACCACCATTCAAGGCATTACTCAAGGAAGGATAGAAAAATCGATAAGGACACAAGTGAAAGAAACAAAGGGGAGCTACAAAGAATTAGGTACCAAACATAGGCGATGCAGGAATAACCTAAGTAAAATAAATTATTCCTCAATGAAATATTCACAAGAAGCCTTATGACGATGGTATTCATCACTTGACAGTCTCAGAGAAGGTACTTTATTTAATTGTTTAAATTTAAAAAAATAATTAAGCTCATGAAGTAACTCCATAATAATGGAAGCACCGATTTCCCCCAAAACTTCAAGATAATAAATTGATTAAAGGATAATACAATTTACTGGATCTTTAATTAGCAAACTTTCAGGAAAAAGGAGAGGGTAGTTATCCCTTCTAACAACATTTAATTGAGAAAGGTAAAATGGAAAAACTACCAATCGGTGGGATCCATCCAAGGGGTGTTGGGAAATTCGATGATTGAGCAATGAGGTGGGCAAATGAATGTAACAACATCTCAACAAATAATTCCGTTTAGATGCAAAAGGAAAACATAGAGGTGGTTTCAAGAAGGACGTTGAGTTGTTCCTAAAGGAAAAATGAAAAACGCAGAGACTAAACATACTGTTTCAGGAAAGACGCAGAGACTAGTCCCCAATGAAAAAAAACATAGAAAAATAGAGAGATTGCCCAGAGAAATTTATTGGCCACAGGAATCTCCGGGGGTTCATGCTAAACTCATAATTTATTAAATTCACTAGTGGAAGTGTAATCGATTCATTGCCATTACTTGTAAAATAGATGTGTAGTTCACCCTCGCTACTTGATAACTGAGTATGGTTGTGTAAAAATTTTGTTTGTTTTTTCACTCGCTGCCTAACACTTCGTATCCATGCAATTCACGGTTTTGTGTAATTTGAAATCGTTGAGTTTATCATAAGTTCACTGGGTGATATCATGAAGGTTTGTTGTGTTTTACAAACGTAAAGTTGTCTATTACAATGTTGTTGCCAACAACATATCGCTGTGCAAATAGGAATTAATCTTAGAAATCATGGTCAATATCTAATAGTGCTTCCAACAACATATCGTTGTGAAAAATAGGAATTAATCTTATAAAACAGGGTCAATATGTAATATTGCTGCCAACAAAATATTGTTGTGCAAAATAGGAATTAATCCTTTAAATCATGGTCAAATAAATCAAGATTATTGTCCGGTAATTAATCTAATTCAACAGTGATATCTCTGTCCTAAGGAATAATTATGTACTTTGCTATTCGCTTTTCATCAACATAAAATGCATGGGCATCATGATGAAATATGCCCATAAATTGGGGTTCATCAACGCAGGTGAAGGTTGATTCAACAGAACAACAAAATAAACATGGTACACATTAAATGGTGATTCAGTAGTAAAACAAAATCAATCGGGACACAAAAAAAAAGGGTGAACATTATTAAAATGAATTCAATTGTATGCTGGTAAACTTCGCTATGTTTTATCATTAAAAATAAAAGAATGGGGGAATCTAGATAAATTAGCAGATATCATAAAATCATATCCATATTAATTAAATAAACACATACCTAGCATTGAAATAAATGCAAAGCTTCAAGTGTAAGTTCATTGCCCAAGCGATGACTCCAGTAAGAAAACGAAGGGTAGTATAAGATCGTATCTAGAAACAATCAGTTGCAGGACTTAATCCATCACAAGACGGGCACAAAGAAAATCACTCAACCAAGAAAAATCAACAGGGGTAGACTGCTGGGCAGAATCATCCTTCTCTCATCATCCTCACACAGAAAGGTAGGGCATTAAGATCTATAGGTCTATTAACACCGAAGTGATGACCATCGATTCGGATCCTGAATGATTTCCCAGGTGAGGACTAATGAGTTAGGAACAGGGGAGAAGTAAGAAGTGTAAACTCATCACAAAATCAATAAAACCATAGGACGATCACGACATGCAGGGATCGAAAGCCAAGGGAGTCAATTAACAATGAGCTTAAGGCTATGGGGAAATTAAGTTATCAATTAAAATGCTAAGAAAAACATTTTCTTTACCCAATTCAAAATACAGAATTGAAAATGTGAGGTACAACAAGAATCCACCATGCATAATCAAGTAAGTGTACCATAGGCCAAGTCGTCTACTCAGAGTCGTTATCTCGTGCGCTCTGTGTAGTTCCTGCTTTCTGACCGATGAGACTTCATCGGTACCTCCCAGCCAATGGTAGGGTTACTCTTCTTCCCCCTTAGGTCCTCGAGCCGCAAAGGGACCACACACACTGAACTAGAGATCATCTAGCTCCCAGCTCGCCTCGCAAGGCCAAGCTACCACTCCTCACTAAGCTGGGTATCCCAAATCCCATAAGTTAATTCAGTCAAGTAAAAAATTCCACAGTGTAATGTTACACATAACATAAGATATCCATCATCCTTCTCCTCCCTCCATTATATAGAGTTTCGAAGTCCTTTACTTTCCCAAATTTCCATTTAATTTATATTTCAACAATTTAATTCATAAAATCATTCCCGTACATGTGTCATCCATCCCCTTCATTGCACCATAAAATAATTTCATTCATTAATTCATTAATCCTATTTCCCTCAACCACCTAAAATAACTCCTATAATCGCTCCTAGGTGTCCCCATATTCCCTTACAAGTTTTAATGACTTTCCCCCTTACGAATTTACTAGTTGAGTTTAATTTAGAAAGTTCTTAAATGCTAGATACCTTACTAAGTTAGACTTTTTGCTTTTTTCCTGAAGTTTCCCCTTTATTTTTATGTTCCACTTTATCCTAGTTTCCTAATTCTTTTAAATTCCCCCTTTCTCTTTTTATTTAAAACTTAAATCGGCAGGTGTAGAAAATTAATCCTTTTTCCCCTCTTCCTTTTTAATAAATAAAATTTTATTAGCATAAGTGATAAAACAATTATTTCCCCCTTTTTAAATTTTATCCCCCAAAAGATTTTTATAAATTAAAAGAATTACTTACCCCCTTCTCGACACATGATTAATGATGATTATCATTATTATCTATTTATTTTTATTTTTATTTTTACATAAATATTTTTCTTTTACCACAAGTTTCACCTAGACCTAGATTTTAATTTTTGAGACTGGGCGACATTTTATTAGGGAAATTGTTTTAAATTTTTCTTATCATGTTATTCGTCCTAAGGCCATCTAGGTTCATCCATTTATTAATTAACAACGTGACATGCCCTTAAGGATGCACTAGGTGCTCCATGGGTGCCACTCACCTCATTTTGTTTCCGTTGCATGACGTGCCCTTCGGGACACGCTAGGTTCTCCAAGGGTGTCTCTCGCCTTATTCAATTTCCCTTGCAAGATGTGTTCTTCAGTAAGCACTACATGCTCCAAGGGTGCCACTCGCCTCTTGACTGACTTGGTAGACATCAAAAACCCCTGGAGTCAATACTCCGCCAAGTGATCTTGTGGGAGACTAAGGGCCTCTAAGGAATAACGTCTCTTCCTTATTGCACGCCCCTTAGAATCATCATGAGAGGCTATCGCAGTGGGCCCTCATGACATCGTGGATCTTCTCGAACTAGGTAGTCGTTAGCCTATAGTTCGAGCCACGACGAGAGTGTTAGTAGGTTGTGGCAGGGATGCTATCCACACCTCTCCCTCAATGTCTCTGGTAGTCGTGCGTGACCCCTCTACTCGAAATGTGAGTCTGGTCAATAAGCTATCGTCAAGATGCATCATCAATGAATCATGTCATAAATATATCCATAATCATATCATCTAATCATATGCACAAATGTCATATATAGAACAATCAAACACCAATAGTCCACTACGTGACTCGATCCAGAGTCCAAGGGGTTCCATTGATTCCTCTGCATCCTCGAGGTCCAAAATCTTGCACACTCAGGAAAACCCTGTCAATAGCATCTGTCTATGTCAATGCAGCAACATAACATGTCTTCAATTCATAACGTCTCATAATCATAATCAAATGCCCAAAAGTATAATAATTTGGATCACTTGCGAGAAAGTGTCCTCAAAGAATAAGTTCGCTCAGTGTGCGCAAGAGAGGGATGTTACAGAATAAAAGATGCAAATGATAATAAAAATGATTAAGGAAGTGCAAGGTCGACAAAAGAGTTATGTTGAGGCGCATCACATTCACCCCAACTATGAAGTTGGCGACTAGATTTTCTTACGGGTGAAACCGCATAAGAGTTATCTCAAGTTTGGAAAGGGTGATAAACTCTCTCCTAGGTTTGTGGGACCTTTCGAAGTTGTGGAAAAGAAATGACCCATGGCATATCAATTAGCCTTGCCTGATTCTTTGAGGTGTATGCACAATGTTTTTCATGTATCTTTTTTGAGACATTATGTTAGTTATCCTACCCATGTGATTGACATGACTTCTTTGCAGGTGTTGGATGAGGGTGCTCTCACGGCAGAGCTAATCCGCATTCGACAACGATGGCCTTGAATTGTCGATCATGTGAAGGTCCAGTTGGACAATTATAGTTCACACTCGGCTACATGGGAGGACACATGATATGTGTTAGCAGTTTCCTTACTTATTTGATAGATTATACATATAGATCTTGTCAGATACTTTTATTACTGCATTTATATATACTGTACAACTGCGGGACGAAGTTTAAAACATGAGGGGGTGTACGTAACATCCCACTCTTGCGAGGACATGTTATCGACT
>SNQJ01S0087054.1:37167-52045 GCA_010110895.2 Picea sitchensis | reverse complement strand
AATTTGCTTTCCATATTCAATCTGTATAAATGTACATGACTCTGCATTTATGTAATTCAGTGAACAACCATTTTCATTCTGCATAAATGTACATGAGATATTCGCATTCTAAATTCAGTAATTATAAAATCTATATTGAATTTTCTTTCCATATTCAATCTTTATAAATGTACATGACTCTGCATTTATGTAATTCAGTGAAGAATAGAATCCATCTGTCAAGTGATTGAGTCAATGCCAACTACAATACATATAATTGTTTTGTTTCCTTTAAATAATGGTTTTAATAAACAATATCATAAAATTAATTTCCGGAATGATTGGAACCATGAAGTACAATAGGAAGTATATTTTCTCTTACAATAATAAATTCAAAGGTATCCATGTTGAAATAATTTAACATGACAAACTAAATTGATGAATACTGTAACCGAAGACAACAAAGTCGACAATGATCTTCAAGAAATGACCCTCCCTCCTTCCTTTCTCTTTCTAAGCACTGAGACTTTACTGGTACCTCCCATCCAACACTAGGGGTACTCTTATTCTCCCTTATCCCCCCGAGCCGCAAAGGGGCCCTGCACACAAAAACAGAATTACACTAGCACCAAGCTTTCCTTGCAAGGTAGAGCCACCACTCTCTCTCAAGTTGGGTATCGCAAATCTCACAAGTAAAACTACTCAAAAATAATTCGGCATCATAACTTTACCAATAACCGGTGTAATACCTTTCCCATCTTGACCATTTTATTTATGAGAATTCTCTCACTGATCTATTCCCACTTGCACAAATAATTCCACATTTTATTTTAATTAAAAGTCAATTTCCCTCTCATTTCCCAAATGCACTCCTTAAATTGTTCCTAGTCATCTCTTTATTCCCCATATTCTCACTTATTGAATGATGCCTTACTAATCTGAGTTGAGTTAAAATATGAGTCTTCTTCTAGTTAAACCAGTGGTAGCTAGACTCTAGATACCAATTTCCTTATCTTATCTTAATTTCCAATTTGGTATTTTTTTGCACACCTGTATATTATTTAAAATCTTTAGGTTTATTTTGTTTTATTAAATTCTTAAATGGATTTACCTCATTCATTTTTAATTTAGTTAATAATTTAGTTTAGTCTCCTTACAATAAATTAAACTTAGGCTTCATTTTTTTGAATAGGCTTCGAACTTCATTTGGTATTTACAAATAATAATTTCATTCTTTAGTCAATTACTTAAATTCGACAAGGCCTAAAGTTTATTTTTTCAGGGTTTAATTATTCTCTCAATGCTCTCTAGGCCACCTACATTCATTGACTCAAGTTTTATTTACGCAACGTGCCCTTCAAGAGGAAACTCTGTGCTCCAAGGGTGCCACTCTCCCTTCACTGGTTTTGGTAGTTTTCCAACCCTTGGAGTCAACACTCCATTCAGATGACCTTGTGAGAGAGTAAGGGCTTCTAAGGAATAAGCACCCTTCCTTATTGTGTTTCCCTTAGAATCTTTATGATCGATTGTCTCGGTCTTCCCTCATGACATCGTGGATCTCTCAAAATAGGTAATCATTAACCTACAATTTGGGCTGCGATGAGAGTGCTAGTAGGCCGTGACAGGGACGTTGTCACCCCTCTCCCTCAACATATGTTTTTTTTTACATGGCCCCTTCACTCCTTATGTGAGTCATATTAGCAAGCACTCGTCAACCTGCATCCATTAACGAAACACTGTCAATGATCCATATACAAAATAATACTATAATCAATCATATGACACATATGCATGAATGGAATACTCAAACCAATACAATCCACTCCCTGACTCAATCCAAAGTCCAAGGAATTCCATTAATGCCACCAGCATCCACAATCTGTCAAGTTTCATGCATGCTCAAGGAAAACTTGTCAATAACATCTGTCAATACATATATATCAAATAACATTAAATCACAACCACCAACATCATCATAAAAATCCATAGCAAAAAAAACTAACCATGAACTCTAATCATATCACTTGCACGCAAGTGTCCTCAAAGAAAAAGTTGATAACATGTGCTCGCAAGAGTGGAATGTTACATTAATGAACTTTGAACAACATGAAATGATTTCAAATATAAAGAATTGGCCATTTCATATTATCATTTTTTCATGTATTTGAGCCAAAACCATAATCATTACATGTCTATATTCATAAAACAAAATTTAATAACCACATGACATTATAAGTTTTTTTTAAGTATTAGTGTTCATAATTCATATCAAATACACTAGTGCATATGTATAGACTAAAAACATCAATTCACAAGATTATTATATAGATCAACAATAAACCTCGTCAAAAACCTATGCAATGTAAAAATTGTTGAGGCTTTCACTTCTATTTTCACTCTAAATTGTGTATTTAATGCATTTAAACCAACAAAGTTCATTGGTGCACATAAATCTAAATAATTCATATCAAATACACTAGTGCATATGTATAGACTAAAAGCATCAATTCACAAGATTATTATATAGATCAACAATAAACCTCGTCGAAAACCTATGCAATGTAAAAATTGTTGAGGCTTTCACTTCTATTTTCACTCTAAATTGTGTATTTAATGCATTTAAACCAACAAAGTTCATTGGTGCACATAAATTTATAATTCACACCAGAAGCAACACATTAAAAAAATATTTGTTTATCATCAATGCAATGACATATCAAGTGAAAAAATGAGTTTTTATTTGTTATTTTTTTTTTATAAAAGAATACCCTATTCCATGTTACATTGTTTTTCCAAAACTTAGAGGTGAGACTTGTCCAAGAGAGATTCACCATGGAAAACTTCGGAGTGGATAATTGTTTTTGGAGAGACAATTTTTTAAGGTGTCGTTAGAGAATAAGTAAAGGATAAATTTATGGTTTGTAACTTCATTATATTCGTCTCAAATTTACCATAAAATAATTTTAAACATTATGAAAGTATTTTGTTTATTCATATGCATTTTCAGGGTTTCAAAATCAACTTAGTGGTGCAAAATCTAGTTTTCTCGTTTCTTCTATTTTGTTCTCAAAATCTATCACTTGGGATTTTATTCTATCTTTTATTCTAGACAATGAAATTTTTTTTGGTAATGTATATTAAATTGTATTATATGTTTTTATATGGGGATTTAGGTATTTTTTTATTAGTACCATTCATCGGATTGTATCCCAATCCCTATTTCTATTAGTTAAACACAAAACTCTTTCACCGTTTGTACTACGCACCTTATAGAAACAACACATTGGTTCAAAATATAGTCTTAAGTGCACCATTTT
The DNA here is from genome assembly GCA_010110895.2 of Picea sitchensis. Classification (NCBI taxonomy): domain Eukaryota; kingdom Viridiplantae; phylum Streptophyta; class Pinopsida; order Pinales; family Pinaceae; genus Picea; species Picea sitchensis. The sequence goes on along the minus strand of SNQJ01S0087054.1, from coordinate 48,749 downwards.
TGGTATTTTTTGTTATCAAAAAATAATTATTAAGTTTATTGGTTCACATTATATAGGAAGTATGCATCGGTTCTTACATATGCATTAAGTGTGTTGATGCATGTTACGATATTTTATGTAGTGCCTAACCCAAAATAGTTTTAGCCTAAAATTATTTAGTATGTTTGTACAAGACATTACACAATTTTTTTTATTTTACTATGAGTGATTTTATTGATAGAATATGGATAATATAATATTAGGAAAAAAACCTAAAGCATGGAAAATTATTTTAAATTTAAATAAAGAAGTAATATATTTTATTTATATGTAGGTTCAAATGACGTGTGTTAAATATAAAAAACCTGAATAAACTTCAAAAGTTTTTTTTTAAATATGTGGAAAAATAGTGAAAATATTTATGGAAATGTTGTAAAGAAAATAATTAGGTTTATCAAAAGGTGATCAATATAATTTATTTATTTGATTTTTTCTATAACATATTTCTTAATAATTATTGCTAACATCATTCAAAAAATCAACTTTTCATTTGTTGAATATTGTGTAGGGACAAAGACTGAGGAAACAAAATTTCATCTTAGGAAGATAAAAATTATGAACAATGTAAATGATGATGAATTGGTCACTAGATTCATCTGGAGTGGTGTTGAAAACAAATGAGAGGAGGAGGGACTTTTATAAAACTATGATAGATATAGTGGAAATAATGTATAGATGTTTTGATTTATAGTACAAAAATCAATTCAATGAGTCCAAGAATCAAGTTATATATAGAATACAACAAGAATTTGTGGAGTAATGGTCAATGGAACCTGTGAGACTTGAAATAGAAAAAATATAATAAAAAAAATGATCCATTTAAAAGTTATTATTGCTAAACACTTTGTTTTGTAATATGCATACACTAGTCCAAAAAATTACCAAATTAATAGTTTTTCTGTATTTTTTTCATATAGATATTAATAGATTATTTTAATTAACTTTTTCATTTCACAGAAGAATTATTGTTATGATATCTAGAACAAACCAACAGGGATGTTGAAAAAAGTGTAGAACGATATGCTCAAAGAGATCAACATAATTGTATCAATAGAGTAACCATCCCAACAAAAATGTGCGTATGTATTCATAAATGGATCTCTAGGGATCATTGGACATGAATATGAGCACAAACCACAATAGGCTCCTTATAGGTGATCTTTGGCCTCAAAGTATAATATAGGTACTGTTATGAGCTCTTGTGTGCTAAGGATGGATTTTAATGCATCACCCATGGTGAAGAGAAGAAATGAAGTCTATTGTCCCTAGATGAATCCTTAATGGATCAAAATCCATAAATGACATCATAAACGACATAACATGTCTTATGTAGTGGATCTTTGTACTTAAGTGATATATAGGTACCACTAAGACATTTTGTGCATCAAGGATCGGCCTTGAGTCATCAACCATGGTTCAAGGATAAATAGAGGTAATTAGACCCTAAATGAAGATTCCTTGGCTAATGGGAAATGATCAAGGCCTTGAACTACAATGCACAAATTCTAAAAGGTATATTTTCCATACAAGTGGGATAAGACTTCAATTAGTATTTCCTTTGAAATAAGGATGGCTCTCAGGGCCTTGATCATGATTTGGGGAGATATATAAGGTTCTTGATCCTTAAATAAATATTATAGGTCTTATGGTATATGAAATATTCCTTAAACCACCACGAAATCCCTCTATAAAGTATCGTTTTCCTTGAGTGGGATATGGGTACCTGATGCAGGAGCATCGCCAACACATCAAGCGAGCCAGCGCAGGAGTGGGAGACAGCTGGATAAGCTAGCACTGAATTTTTGAAAATGCTTTGGGACTGTTGTGCAAATCTTTAATGAAGTCATTTAAGAGATGGCGCACTTGTATATTGTAATGGACCTTGAGCCTTTAAGCTCTCGTCCTTAGGTAGATAGTCGACATTTAATGTAGTTAATGCTAGTAGATAGGAATTTAATTCTAGATTTGATAGTTTTAGAGCCCAAGAGGGGAAACGGATATAGACACCCTCATTGTATCATTGTATTATTATCAATTCTGGATGAAGAGTAGAAGAGCATGCAGAGAACTGTATGAAGAACACCCATGTACAGGCGTTTGAATTAATAGAAGAAAGATTTGATTCAAATCCATGGTTTGTGTTATTTTCTCTATGTATTGATGTTACGCTCATGAATATTTGCTTCCAGTTATACATTTTATTTTATATGTTGTGTATGTGATTTCATGGTTGATGAAGTCTGAAAGGGAGATGGAGTGAGTTTCAATTGTTTCTCTAACTGAGCCAGAGGATTCCTGCAAGGAGTGCAGTTGAAGTGTTCGCAAGGAGTGCGTTGATAGAGGGATTCAGGTAGAGGTAGCTTTTGTTCTCATTCACCCAGAGGGTGCAGTTAGGTACAGTTTCGTGCAAGGAGTGCGCAGGCCAGGGAGAAGTCTCAGAGTTGCGACTCTAGGTGAAGCATCGAAATATTTCTGCTGCAGGAGTGCGCAGAGTCGAGAGACTTCAACATTTAGTCGAGGTTGAAGGGTTGCCGCAAGGAGTGCGTGTAAGAGGTTTCCAAGAAAAATGAAGTCGTGGAAAATCTCAGGAGGAGTAGACCTTCGAATCCACTGAAGGAAGAAGTGATGGTCAAGATCTTGTGGAGGGAGCTCGTGGAAATCTTGCCAGCTGTCAGATCAGACAGATTTGTGAGGAGGTTATAGCCACATCAGAGTCCGAGCTCAAAAGGTTGGTGAATCGTTGAATCAACAGTTGATTTCCCGTCAACCGTCAGATTCGGCAGGAGTTACATCGGGGTTAAGTCCTAGTGAAAAGAGGAGGAGTCCCGGAAGGAGTCATCGGGATATTAAAGTCATCAGGAATTCCGGGAGTGAAGAAATCACGACATCAGGAATCGGGATCCGTGATATCCTGATAAACCCAGAATCGTCCATCAGTGGGGACACATGTCAGGAGATCCTGAGGAGTCAACGTTCGGGGCATCGGAGTTTTCGAAGTTAAGAAACTCTTGCATGTTGGAATCGCAAAACACGATATCCTGACGGAGGAGTTGTGTGGGGCCACATCCAGAGCCAGTGGAAGACAGGTGGTACAGTACTGGGGATCGGAAAAAGGTGAGACTCGAAACCTTTGTCATGAGGATTCGTGATCCCGTGAATTCTGAAATCACGATAGAAGTGATAGGAGGTAGAAAAGTCAATCCGCACGTGTGCATCGGTGTATCGGTATATCGGGAATCAGGGATCAGCGAAGCAAGTTGTTTTCGACATCATAGGTACTGAAATCTCGACGGGAGGATTCCCGATAGGACCAGGAGAGTATTGACATTTACCCATCGGGTTTCGGGTATTGTGAAACACGAGGTGCGTGACCACGAGACTCGTGAAATCGCGAGAACCGATTCCCCTATCATTAAGGGAGATCAATAGAAGAATTGATGTGGTTAAGGAAAATTCCCGATAGGGGATCAGAGGAACCCTTGAGTTCTTTGGGCCATGAACGAAAGAAGGTCCTGAGGAAGCGGACATGCTCCGAGGAGTGAGGCTACGTCATTTGTGGTATCAGAGCGGGAATATCTCTTTTCTTTCTGTAGCAAAGAAGAAGAGGATTCACCATGCTGCCGAGTAGAGAGAGGCAATCACCTGACCCAAAAGATAGGGAGGTGCGAAGGAGAGGCGGGAAGATAGTCAATCCAGAAATGGAGAGATAGATGAGAGATCTCTGAGCAAGACTCGAAGACATGGAGACCGCTCAAAGACGCACAGCTAGCGTAGGGGATTTTAGCGATTCAGAGGATGAGATTGAAGCTGAGCACGAGGGCGAAGTTACAGCTGAGGATGCAGCGAATGAACGTCTAATTAAGGCTATCGCCAGAATGGGTGCAAAGGCAAAGATAGACATTCCAGTCTATGAGGGAAATCTAGATGCAGAGGAGCTACTAGATTGGTTTAGAGCTCTTGATACCTACTTCGACTATGAAGATATCGAAGAGGACAAGAAAGTTAAGCACGTTGTCACGTGCTTGAAGGGACATGCAGCCTTATGGTGGGATGAGCTACAAGATGATAGACGCTGCAAAGGCAAGCAGAAGATCAAGAGTTGGGATCGAATGATCGCGAAGATGAAAGCGAAGTTCATCCCGAGAGATTATCAAATTACTCTGTTCAGGAGGATGCAAAACCTGAGGCAGAAGCTGATGACAGTGAAAGAATACACTGAGGAATTCTATCAACTGAACATCAGAGCAGGTCATTGGGAGAGCGATGATGAGAAGGTTTCTAGATATCTGAATGGTCTGAGATATGACATTCAGGATGAATTGAGCATGGTAACCATTTGGACAGTGGAGGATTCTTATCAAATGGCTTTGAAAGCAGAAGAGAAGTTGAGCCGTAAGAAAGGTCAGTGAGGGCGAGGCAGAAGTCAGCCAAGAGGCAAAGTAGTTTCCCAAGAGAAATTCCAGAAGCCCAAGGAGGAATGGAAGAAACCTATGGGTAAGGTTGACAGAGGTGGAACCTCACAGCGCGGACAACCATACGTTGAATAGAGAGGGAAGCATAGAGAGAAGAGGGGAGGATATGATGATAACTATACCTTTCCTCGTACCAGAGGTAGAGGAAGAGGAAGAGGTGGAGTCATCACATGCTTCACATGTGGAAAGAATGGGCACAAGTATTACGAGTGTCCAGAAGAAAAAAAGGACATTGGAGAAGCTCACATCACCGAAGCGCAGAGGCGTGATGTTGAGGCTAAAGATGCAGAAGGCGGAAGATCGCTTATGATGCGTAAAGTCCTTTTGACACCCGAGAAGGAGGTGGAAAGTTCAGTCCAAAGGACCAGACTTTTCAGAACAGCTTGCAAGACCAAGGATAGGGTGTGCAAGGTTATTGTTGACAGTGGTAGCACAGATAATCTTGTATCTACAGAGATGGTAGAGAAGTTGGAGCTGGAGATGACTGATCATCCAAGCCCATACAGAGTTTCGTGGCTACAAAAAGGACACCAGGTAACTGTTACTAAACAATGCTTGGTTGAATTCAAAATAGGTGGATATAATGATAAGATTCTGTGTGATGTTATTCCCATGGATGTATGTCATTTATTGTTGGGGATACCATGGAAATATGACATAAATGTGATTCATGATGGGAGAATGAACACATATACCCTGGAGAAGAATGGGAGAACCCATATGTTGCTTCTGATAAAGGATAAGGAGGTGAAGCCAGAAGTAAGCAACACAGTACTTCTCATGAGTGGGAAAGAACTTCTTACAGAGGTGAAGAAGAAAGAAGATCCACAATTCTTTGTGGTTAGGAAACCAAGGATTGTTCTGACTAGCACAAGAGTGGATGATCTACCAGAGGAGATTTAGGAACTACTGGAAGAGTTCACTGACATCATAGTGGACAAATTAGTTCGCTCGTTTCCACCGATGAGGAGTGTGAGTCATCATATAGACCTCATACCAGGAGCTAGTTTTCCGAATAAAGTCGTGTACAAGTTGACGCCACAAGAGAATGAAGAATTTAAGAAGAAGGTCCAGGAGTTGTTGGACAAAGGATTGGTCAGGGAAATTTTGAGCCCATGTGTCGTTTCGACAGTACTCAGTCCGAAGAAGGATGGAGGTTGGAGAATGTGTACCGATTCAAGGGCCATCAATAAAATAACCATCAGGTACAGGTTCCCATTGCTGAGAATGGATGATTTGATGGATTTCCTGAGTGGGGCAAAGTATTTTTCAAAGATTGATTTGAAAAGCGGATACCACCAGATTCGCATGAGAGAAGGTGATGAGTGGAAGACAACCTTCAAAACCAACGAAGGACTGTATGAATGGCTAGTCATGCCATTTGGATTGACGAATGCACCAAGTACCTTCATGAGGTTGATGAATGAAGTCTTGAGGGAATTCATCGAGAAATTTATCATTGTGTATCTGGATGACATATTGATTTTAAGTAAATCAGAGGTCGAACACCTGAAGCATTTGGCCATTGTGATGAAGAAGCTACAGCAGGAGAAGTTGTTGATAAATATAAAGAAGTCCTCATTTATGAAGACAGAGCTCACTTACTTGGGTTTTGTTATTTCGGCTAATAAGTTGAGGATGGATCCGGATAAGGTGGAGGTAATCAAGAATTGGCCATCACCGAGAATTTTTTTCGAGGTGAGGAGTTTTCATGGTTTGGCTAGTTTCTACCGAAAGTTCATAAAAAATTTCAGTGGGATTAGCACAGCGATGATGGACACAGTGAAGAAGCGACATAAGTCTTTTCACTGGACAGAAGAGGCTGAAAAGAGCTTCAATCTGTTGAAGCGAAAGATCACGGAGAAACCAGTGTTGTTGTTGCCGGATTTCTAGAAAACATTTCAGGTGAAATGTGATGCAAGTGGATTTGTCGTAGGAGAAGTCTTGATACAGGAGGACAGACCAATTGCATATTTCAGTGAGAAGATGAATGAGGCAAAACTGAAATACTCCACATATGATAAATAATTTTATGCTATCATACAGGCAGTGAAGAATTGGAGGCATTACTTGATCCCAAAAGAATTTGTATTGTACAGTGATAATCATGCACTGCAGTTTGTGATTCAACAGGAGAAGTTGAATCAGAAACATGCTAAATGGGTAGAGTATATGCAGAATTTCACATTTGTGATTAAGCATATTTCTGGTACTGCTAACAAAGTGGTTGATGCTTTGAGCAGGAAGTGTTTGTTGTTGCAAAAATTCTGAGTCAAGACATTGGGTTTTGAAAATCTCAGGGACATGTACGCAGGTGATGCAGATTGTGCAGAAGCGTATGAAGCAGTTGAGAATCCAGTTCTTAGAGACATAAGTCCTTGGATAGATTATATGATCCAGGAGGGATTGTTGTTTAGAGGCAATCAACTGTGTATTCTGAATTTCTCCTTGAGGGAGAACCTGTTGAAAGAGAAGCACAGTGGTGGATTAGCAGGACATTTTGGCCATGACAAAACATTCGTGAAGCTGAATGAATCATATTTTTGGTCGGGAGTGAGAGAAGATGTCAAGAGATTCATTGAAAGATGTCTAATTTGCCAGCATTCGAAGGGGAGAAAGAAGAATGCAGGATTTTATCATCCATTACCCATACCAGAGAGGCCATGGGAGGCGATCAACATGGATTTTGTATTGGGACTGTCAAGGACGCAAAGAGGATTTGATTCAGTCTCTGTGGTAGTAGATAGGTTTTCAAAGATGGCACATTTCATCCCATGCCAAAAAACCAACGATGCGACTCACATCACGAATCTGTTCTTCAAGGAGGTCGTTCGACTTCATGGATTGTCGAAAAGTATAGTTTCAGACAGGGACAGCAAATTCATAGGGCATTTTTGGAGGACCTTATGGAAGAAGCTGGGAACTAACTTGGCGTTTAGTTCTGATTATCATCCTCATATGGATGGGCAAACATAAGTGGTCAACAAAAGTCTGAGAGACTTATTGAGAAGCTTGGTGACGGAGCACCACAACAGTTGGGATAGTATATTACCACAGGCAGAGTTTGCATACAATGATTCAGTGAATCGGAGCATAGGGAAGAGTCCATTCTAGGTTGTCTACGATGTGCAACCGAGAGGAGTTTCTAAATTGCGAGATTCAGAACAGACTGCTACTAGCAGCGCAAGCGCCGAAGAATTTGTTGAGGCAATGAAGGAACTCCACTATAGGGTGAAGGAGCGGTTGTTGAAATCAAGCCAGGAATATAAGTGTAGAACGAATCAACATCAGAGACAACTTCATTTTGAAGTTGGTGATCTAGTTCTGGCACACTTAAGGAAAGAAAGGTTCCTAAGAGGAACATACAATAAGCTAAAAATGAAGAAAATCGGACCCTGTAAGGTCTTGAGAAAATTCGGAGAAAATGCTTATGAGATCGAGCTGCCGGATGGCATCAGAATATCTCTGATATTCAATATCGCAGATTTATATCCATACCGGACTGGAGAAGCAGAGACTGGAGTTGAGGAGCCAGTGATCCAGTGGATGAAACAATTACCAGTTGCATAAAAGCCGCAAATGGAGTGCATACTGGACAAGAGAGTGGGTAAAAAGACCAGAAGGAAAGAATACTATGAGTATCTGGTCAAATGGAAGGGCCACCCAGTGGAAGATGCCAGCTGGGAGATAGAAGCGGAGATACAGAAGCATGGACAAACCATGCAGGAGCTCATGGATAGGAGCCCATGAAAATTTTCAAGTCGAGGAGTATGATGCAGGAGCATCGCCAACACATCAAGTGAGCCAGCGCAGGAGCGGGAGACAGCTGGATAAGCCAGCACTGAAATTTTGAAAATGCTTTGGGACTGTTGTGAAAATCTTTAATGAAGTCATTTAAGAGATGGCTCACTTGTATATTGTAATGGACCTTGAGCCTTTAAGCTCTCGTCCTTAGGTAGATAGTCGACATTTAATGTAGTTAATGCTAGTAGATAGGAATTTAATTCTAGATTTGATAGTTTTAGAGCCCAAGAGGGGAAACGGATATAGACACCCTCATTGTATCATTGTATTATTATCAATTCTGGATGAAGAGTAGAAGAGCATGCAGAGAACTGTATGAAGAACACCCATGTACAGGCGTTTGAATTAATAGAAGAAAGATTTGATTCAAATCCATGGTTTGTGTTATTTTCTCTATGTATTGATGTTAYGCTCATGAATATTTGCTTCCAGTTATACATTTTATTTTATATGWTGTGTATGTGATTTCATGGTTGATGAAGTCTGAAAGGGAGATGGAGTGAGTTTCAATTGTTTCTCTAACTGAGCCAGAGGATTCCTGCAAGGAGTGCAGTTGAAGTGTTCGCAAGGAGTGCGTTGATAGAGGGATTCAGGTAGAGGTAGCTTTTGTTCTCATTCACCCAGAGGGTGCAGTTAGGTACAGTTTCGTGCAAGGAGTGCGCAGGCCAGGGAGAAGTCTCAGAGTTGCGACTCTAGGTGAAGCATCGAAATATTTCTGCTGCAGGAGTGCGCAGAGTCGAGAGACTTCAACATTTAGTCGAGGTTGAAGGGTTGCCGCAAGGAGTGCGTGTAAGAGGTTTCCAAGAAAAATGAAGTCGTGGAAAATCTCAGGAGGAGTAGACCTTCGAATCCACTGAAGGAAGAAGTGATGGTCAAGATCTTGTGGAGGGAGCTCGTGGAAATCTTGCCAGCTGTCAGATCAGACAGATTTGTGAGGAGGTTATAGCCACATCAGAGTCCGAGCTCAAAAGGTTGGTGAATCGTTGAATCAACAGTTGATTTCCCGTCAACCGTCAGATTCGGCAGGAGTTACATCGGGGTTAAGTCCTAGTGAAAAGAGGAGGAGTCCCGGAAGGAGTCATCGGGATATTAAAGTCATCAGGAATTTCGGGAGTGAAGAAATCACGACATCAGGAATCGCGATCCGTGATATCCTGATAAACCCAGAACCGTCCATCAGTGGGGACACATGTCAGGAGATCCCGAGGAGTCAGCGTTCGGGGCATCAGAGTTTTCGAAGTTAAGAAACTCTTGCATGTTGGAATCGCAAAACACGATATCCTGACGGAGGAGTTGTGTGGGGCCATAGCCAGAGCCAGTGGAAGACAGGTGGCACAGTACTGGGGATCGGGAAAAGGTGAGACTCGAAACCTTTGTCATGAGGATTCGTGATCCCATGAATTCCGAAATCACGATAGAAGTGATAGGAGGTAGAAAAGTCAATCCGCACGTGTGCATCGGTGTATCGGTATATCGGGAATCAGGGATCAGCGAAGCAAGTTGTTTTCGACATCATAGGTACTAAAATCTCGACGGGAGGATTCCCGATAGGAACAGGAGAGTATTGACATTTACCCATCGGGTTTCGGGTATTGTGAAACACGAGGTGCGTGACCACGAGACTCGCGAAATCGCGAGAACCGATTCCCCGATCATTAAGGGAGATCAATAGAAGAATTGATGTGGGTAAGGAAAATTCCCGATAGGGGATCAGAGGAACCCTTGAGTTCTTTGGGCCATGAACGAAAGAATGTCCTAAGGAAGCGGACATGCTCCGAGGAGTGTGGCTACGTCAGTTGTGGTATCAGAGCGGGAATATCTCTTTTCTTTCTGTAGAAAAGAAGAAGAGGATTCACCATGCTGCCGAGTAGAGAGAGGCAATCACCTGACTCAAAAGATAGGGAGGTGCGAAGGAGAGGCAGGAAGATAGTCAATCTAGAAATGGAGAGATAGATGAGAGATCTCTGAGTAAGACTCGAAGACATGGAGACCGCTCAAAGACGCACAACTAGCGTAGGGGATTTTAGCGATTCAGAGGATGAGATTGAAGCTGAGCACGAGGACGAAGTTGCAGCTGAGGATGCAGCGAATGAACGTCTAATTAAAGCTATCGCCAGAATGGGTGCAAAGGAAAAGATGGACATTCCAGTCTATGAGGGAAATCTGGATGCAGAGGAGCTACTAGATTGGATTAGAGCTCTTGATACCTACTTTGACTATGAAGATATCGAAGAGGACAAGAAAGTCAAGCACGTTGTCACGTGCTTGAAGGGACATGCAGCCTTATGGTGGGATGAGCTACAAGATGATAGACGTTGCAAAGGCAAGCAGAAGATCAAGAGTTGGGATCGAATGATCGCAAAGATGAAAGCGAAGTTCATCCCGAGAGATTATCAAATTACTCTGTTCAGGAGGATGCAAAACCTAAGGCAGAAGTTGATGACAGTGAAAGAATACACTGAGGAATTCTATCAACTAAGCATCAGAGCAGGTCATCGGGAGAGCGATGATGAGAAGGTTTCTAGATATCTGAATGGTCTGAGATATGACATTCAGGATGAATTGATCATGGTAACCATTCGTACGGTGGAGGATTCTTATCAAATGGCTTTGAAAGCAGAAGAGAAGTTGAGCCGTAAGCAAGGTCAGTGAGGGCGAGCCGGAAGTCAGCCAAGAGGCAAAGTAGTTTCCCAAGAGAAATTCCAGAAGCCCAAGGAGGAATGGAAGAAACCTATGGGTAAGGTTGACAGAGGTGGAACCTCACAGCGAGGACAACCATACGTTGAATAGAGAGGGCAGCATAGAGAGAAGAGGGGAGGATATGATGATAACTATACCTTTCCTCGTACCAGAGGTAGAGGAAGAGGAAAAGGTGGATTCATCACATGCTTCACATGTGGAAAGAATGGGCACAAGTATTACGAGTGTCCAGAAGAAAAAAAGGACATTGGAGAAGCTCACATCACCGAAGCGCAGAGGTGTGATGTTGAGGCTAAAGATGCAGAAGGCGGAAGATCGCTTATGATGCGTAAAGTCCTTTTGACACCTGAGAAGGAGGTGGAAAGTTCAGTCCAAAGGACCAGACTTTTCAGAACAGCTTGCAAGACCAAGGATAGGGTGTGCAAGGTTATTGTTGACAGTGGTAGCACAGATAATCTCGTATCTACAGAGATGGTAGAGAAGTTGGAGCTGGAGATGACTGATCATCCAAGCCCATACAAAGTTTCGTGGCTACAAAAAGGACACCAGGTAACTGTTACTAAACAA
>SNQJ01S0087054.1:8796-37117 GCA_010110895.2 Picea sitchensis | reverse complement strand
TATGACATAAATGTGATTCATGATGGGAGAATGAACACATATACCCTGGAGAAGAATGGGAGAACCCATATGTTGCTTCTGATAAAGGATAAGGAGGTGAAGCCAGAAGTAAGCAACACAGTACTTCTCATGAGTGGGAAAGAGCTTCTTACAGAGGTGAGGAAGAAAGAAGATCCACAATTCTTTGTGGTTAGTAAACCAAGGATTGTTCTGACTAGCACAAGAGTGGATGATCTACCAGAGGAGATTTAGGAACTGCTGGAAGAGTTCGCTGACATCATAGTGGACAAATTAGCTCGCTCGTTTCCACCGATGAGGAGTGTGAGTCATCATATAGACCTCATACCAGGAGCTAGTTTTCTGAATAAATTCGCGTACAAGTTGACGCCACAAGAGAATGAAGAATTTAAGAAGAAGGTCCAGGAGTTGTTGGACAAAGGATTGGTCAGGGAAATTTTGAGCCCATGTGTCGTTCCGACAGTACTCAGTCCGAAGAAGGATGGAGGTTGGAGAATGTGTACCGATTCAAGGGCCATCAATAAAATAACCATCAGGTACAGGTTCCCATTGCTGAGAATGGATGATTTTATGGATTGCCTGAGTGGGGCAAAGTATTTTTCAAAGATTGATTTGAAAAGTGGATACCACCAGATTCGCATGAGAGAAGGTGATGAGTGGAAGACAACCTTCAAAACCAACGAAGGACTGTATGAATGGATAGTCATGCCATTTGGATTGACGAATGCACCAAGTACCTTCATGAGGTTGATGAATGAAGTCTTGAGGGAATTCATCGAGAAATTTATCATTGTGTATCTGGATGACATATTGATTTTCAGTAAATCAGAGGCCAAACACCTGAAGCATTTGGCCATTGTGATGAAGAAGCTACAGCAGGAGAAGTTGTTGATAAATATGAAGAAGTCCTCATTTATGAAGATAGAGCTCACTTACTTGGGTTTTGTTATTTCGGCTAATAAGTTGAGGATGGATCCGGATAAGGTGGAGGTAATCAAGAATTGGCCATCACCGAGAAATTTTTTCGAGGTGAGGAGTTTTCATGGTTTGGCTAGTTTCTACCGGAAGTTCATAAAAAATTTCAGTGGGATTAGCACAGCGATGATGGACACAGTGAAGAAGCGACATAAGTCTTTTCACTGGACAGAAGAGGCTGAAAAGAGCTTCAATCTGTTGAAGCGGAAGATCACGGAGAAACCAGTGTTGTTGTTGCCGGATTTCTAGAAAACATTTCAGGTGAAATGTGATGCAAGTGGATTTGTCGTAGGAGAAGTCTTGAATCAGGAGGACAGACCAATTGCATATTTCAGTGAGAAGATGAATCAGGCGAAACTGAAATACTCCACATATGATAAATAATTTTATGCTATCATACAGGCATTGAAGAATTGGAGGCATTACTTGATCCCAAAAGAATTTGTATTGTACAGTGATAATCATGCACTGCAGTTTGTGATTCAACAGGAGAAGTTGAATCAGAAACATGCTAAATGGGTAGAGTATATGTAGAATTTCACATTTGTGATTAAGCATATTTCTGGTACTGCTAACAAAGTGGTGGATGCTTTGAGCAGGAAGTGTTTGTTGTTGCAAAAATTCTGAGTCAAGACATTGGGTTTTGAAAATCTCAGGGACATGTACGCAGGTGATGCAGATTGTGCAGAAGCGTATGAAGCAGTTGAGAATCCAGTTCTCAGAGACATAAGTCCTTGGATAGATTATATGATCCAGGAGGGATTGTTGTTTAGAGGCAATCAACTGTGTATTTTGAATTTCTCCTTGAGGGAGAACCTGTTGAAAGAGAAGCACAGTGGTGGATTAGCAGGACATTTTGGCCATGACAAAACATTCGTGAAGCTGAATGAATCATATTTTTGGTCGGGAATGAGAGCAGATGTCAAGAGATTCATTGAAAGATGTCTAATTTGCCAGCATTCGAAGGGGAGAAAGAATAATGCAGGATTTTATCATCCATTACCCATACCAGAGAGGCCATGGGAGGCGATCAACATGGATTTTGTATTGGGACTGTCAAGGACGCAAAGAGGATTTGATTCAGTCTCTGTGGTAGTAGATAGGTTTTCAAATATGGCACATTTCATCCCATGTCAAAAAACCAATGATGCGACTCACATCGCAAATCTGTTCTTCAAGGAGGTCGTTCGACTTCATGGATTGTCGAAAAGTATAGTTTCAGACAGGGACATCAAATTCATAGGGCATTTTTGGAGGACCTTATGGAAGAAGCTGGGAACTAACTTGGCGTTTAGTTTTGCTTATCATCCTCATATGGATGGGCAAACATAAGTGGTCAACAAAAGTCTGGGAGACTTATTGAGAAGCTTGGTGATGGAGCACCACAACAGTTGGGATAGTATATTACCACAGGCAGAGTTTGCATACAATGATTCAGTGAATCGGAGCATAGGGAAGAGTCCATTCTAGGTTGTCTACGATGTGCAGCCGAGAGGAGTTTCTGAATTGCGAGATTCAGAACAGACTGCTACTAGCAGCGCAAGCGCCGAAGAATTCGCTGAGGCAATGAAGGAACTCCACTACAGGGTGAAGGAGCGGTTGCTGAAATCAAGCCAGGAATATAAGCGTAGAACGGATCAACATCAGAGACAACTTCAGTTTGAAGTTGGTGATCTAGTTCTGGCATACTTAAGGAAAGAAAGGTTCCTAAGAGGAACATACAATAAGCTAAAAATGAAGAAAATCGGACCCTGTAAGGTCTTGAGAAAATTCGGAGAAAATGCTTATGAGATCGAGCTGCCGGATGGCATCAGAATATCTCTGATATTCAATATCGCAGATTTATATCCATACCGGACTGGAGAAGCAGAGACTGGAGTTGAGGAGCCAGTGATCCAGTGGATGAAACAATTACCAGTTGCATAAAAGCCGCAAATGGAGTGCATACTGGACAAGAGAGTGGGTAAAAAGACCAGAAGGAAAGAATACTATGAGTATCTGGTCAAATGGAAGGGCCACCCAGTGGAAGATGCCAGCTGGGAGACAGAAGTAGAGATACAGAAGCATGGACAGACCGTGTAGGAGCTCATGGACAGGATCCCATGAAATTTTTCAAGCCAAGGAGTATGATGCAGGAGCATCACCAGCACATCAAGCAAGCCAACGCAGGAGCGGGAGACAGATGGATAAGCCAACACTGAATTTTTGAAAAGGCTTTGGGACTATTGCGCAAATCTCTAATGAAGTCATTTAAGAGATGGCACACTTGTATATTGTAATGGACCTTGAGCCTTTAAGCTCTCTTCCTTAGGTAGATAGTCAGCATTTAATGTAGTTAATGCTAGTAGATAGGAATTTAATTCTAGATTTGATAGTTTTAGAGCCCAAGAGGGGAAACATATATAGACACCCTCATTGTATCATTGTATTATTATCAATTTTAGGTGAAGAGAAGAAGAGCATGCAGAGAATTGTATGAAGAACACCCATGTACAAGTGTTTGAATTAATAGAAGAAAGCTTTGATTAAAATCCATGGTTTGTGTTGTTTTCTCTGTGTATTGATGTTATGCTCATGAATATTTGTTTCCGGTTATACATTTGCTTTTATATGTTTTGTATGTGATTTCATGGTTGATGAAGTCTGAAAGGGAGATGGAATGAGTTTCAATTGTTTTTCTAACTGAGCCAGAGGATTCCTGCAAGGAGTGCAATTGAAGTGTCCATAAGGAGTGCGTTGACAGAGGGGTTCAGGTAGAGGTAGATTTTGTTCTCATTCACCTAGAGGGTGCAGTTAGGTACAGTGTCATGCAAGGAGTGCGCAGGCCAAGGAGAAGTCTCAGAGTTGCGACTCTGGGCGAAGCATCGAAAGATTTTTGCTGCAGGAGTGTGAAGAATCGAGAGACTTCAACATTCAGTCGAGGTTGAAGAGTTGCCACAAGGAGTGCGTGCATGAGGTTTCCAAGAAAACTAAAGTCGTGGAAACTCTCAGGAGGAGTAGACCTTCGAATCCACTGAAGGAAGAAGTGGCGGTCAAGATCTTGTGGAGGGAGCTTGTGGAAATCCCTCCAGCCATCATATCAGACAGATTTGTGAGGAGGTTATAGCCACATCAGAGTCCGAGCTCAAAAGGTTGGTGAATCGTTGGATAGACAGTTGATTTCTCATCAACCGTCAAATTCGGCAGGAGTTATGCCGGGGTTAAGTCCTAGTGAACAGAGGAGGATTCCCGGAAGGAGTCATCAGGATATTAAGGTCATTGGGAATTGCGGGAGTGAAGAAATCATGACATCAGGAATCACGATCCGCGATATCCTGATAAACCCAGAACCATCCATCAGTGGGGACACGTGTTAGGAGATCCCGAGGAGTCGGCGTTAGGGGCATCGGAGTTTTCGAAGGTAAGACACTCTTGCATGTTGGAATCGTGAAACGCGATATCCTGACGGAGGAGTTGTGTGGGGCCAGAGCCAGAGTCAGTGGAAGACAGGTGGCACAGTACTGGGGATCGGGAAAAGGTGAAACTCGAAACCTTTGTCATCGGGATTCGCGATCCCGTGAATTCCGAAATCGCGATAGAAGTGACAGGAGGTAGAAAATTCAATCTGCACGTGTGCATCGGTGTATCGGTATATCGGGAATCAGGGATCAGCGAAGCAATTTGTTTTCGACATCATAGGTACCGAAATCCCAACGGAAGGATTCCCGATAGGAACAGGAGAGTATTCACATTTACCCATTAGGTTTCGGGTATTGTGAAACACGAGGTACGTGACTACGAGACTCGCGAAATTGCGAGAATCGATTCCTCGATCATTAAGGGAGATCAATAGAATAATTGTTGTGGGTAAGGAAAATTCGCGATAGGGGATCAGAGGAATCCTTGAGTTCTTCGGGCCGTGAACAAAAGAAGGTCCCGAGGAAGCGGACGTGCTCCGAGGAGTGTGGCTACGTCAGTACCCTTAGGAAGTTTTGTATGCAACAGATGGCTCTTGGGCCTTTGGCCCAAAATGAAACTTTTATGGCCATCATCCATGAACTAGGCCTCAAACCACAACACATAACTATATCATCAACCTCATTAAGAGATTTTTTGTACTAGGCATGTGTCTTAAGGCCTTGACCCTAGGTGATGAAGGAAACAAATTGTTGTAGGATATAAATTAATTATATATGGATCATAATATATTAATAATACCTTTAACTACCATATATACCCTCTATGTAGAATCTTTCACTTCTAAATGAGATATGGAAACTATTACAAAGTTTTTGAAACAATTGATGGGTCTCGCGATGTTAAGCATGGTCATGTGAATAAATAAAAGGTATCATGAGATAAATGAGTATTTAATGGCTCATGAGAAATGAATAAATGCTTGAAAAAATTTAGAGAGGATGTTTGGATTATTAATGCATATGGGTTCCACTTGGAATTTTTATGCACAAAGGATGGGTCTTGAGGTCTTAACCATAGTCCTAGAGGTGTAGGACAATCAGTGATGAAGTGTGTTGCTAAGCCACTCTATGTTGAAAATTCATCGGTTCAAAACCTGCGGGGACAAAAAATCCAACCATGTTAAGGGTTGGTGTGGCTCAGTTCGAGTGCGATCCCTGGGTGATTTTGACTACTTAGATTCCCTTGAGTCACGGTTTCTCAAGCCAAAGGTTAATCCTGCTCCCAAGAAGGTCCGGACAAATTAACAAAAAAAAAAAAAAAAATGATAGTAGGGGGAGGATATAAAGGTGCTAAAATCCTATATAAAACTTTTAAGGGTTTTTTCCATCAAGGTGGCCTAAAATCACCACATAGGCACTCTAAAATGAACCTTTGACCTCTAAGTGAGATATGGGTGCCTATAAGAGGTTTTTAGTACTAGTGATGGATACAAGGATCATGAATATGGTTGAGTGAAGAAAAAAATGGCCATATGACATAAATGAATCATCTAGGGTTCATGACCCAAAAGGAGGTTTGTAACCACTACACATGCCATTTAGAGGCTATCTTCAGCCACCAAGTAGTATACATACACTATTAGGAAATTGTGTTCACCACATATGAGTCTCAAGGAATTATCCATGGTCATATGGGAACCATTAAAAAGTTTTCCACACTATATGATTTTTGAAACATAACCTATGGTCCAAGGAGAAAAACAAATGTCTTAGGTACTAAAATATACTTTTATGGTTCATATACTATGCACAAGTTCTAGAACCACCACACAATCCCTATAAATGCAATATTTACCCAACAAGTATAACATGGATTCCATTGAGAGGTTTGTTGTACTATGTTTTCATTGATGTCAAGTATTGTCATCGTGGTGTGTTTGTATCATTGATACATTGATTATTGGTTATATGGTCATTGATGTAATTTTTCTAAAAGGGTTGACGTAAAGTGGTGTCATAATGATGTGTTGATATTAAAGGGAGTTGTATCATGATGTCATGTCATAGTTGATAGGAAGAACCAAATGGATAAACTCCAAAGTGGTCCCCTTATGGAGAAATCCCTGACGGGAAGATGCTCTTGGATAAATTTCTCAAAATGGTCCCATTACGGTGAAATCCCTCACATGAAGATGCTTTGTGAATTCCAAATGGTTAGGTGGTTGAGTAGTACAACAATGTGGTTATGGAACCCAAGTTTGATTAAGGAATAATGTAATGAATATCAATGAATTTTCAAGACAAACTATTCCATATGGATAGTATATGTCATGCTATTTCTAGTGATATGTAGAACACCACATAACTCCTCACGATTAGAGAGTTATGGCCATGTGAAGTTGGAGAACCCTCATGAATTATTTAAAAGATCCTAGAAGGTCAAAGAAGTCAAATTATTCTAGAAACTCCTAAAATAATTTCACCAGTCAAAGTGGTTGGTCATGGGTTAAGTGGTTGCAACAAGAAAATAATTAAAAATAAATGATTTGCCACTAGAACTGGAGATTTTACTATTTCTAAAAAATTGGTTCAGTGGACAAAGTTGGCTAAGTGGAAAAAGTGGTTAAGTGGACAAAGTGGCTAAGTGGATACTTCTAGAGGAAGCTACTTGGAGAGTATAAATAAGAGATAAAGGGTCTCCCATTAGTGTTCTCTTTGAGAATATTGAATATATACAATTGAATAAGATAACCAAAGGATATATAAGGAGAATTTCAAAGGGAAGGTGAAGTAAAGAAGGTTGAAATTCAAAGGAGGATAAAGTCTTTTGATGATTCTTTCTAAGGTATGATATTTAGAGCTCATCTCACCATTTTTTCAATAATGGTTTTTATAGAAAAATCGGGAGGATTTTGAGAAAATGTATCAAAATAACTATGATACAAATTTCATCTTATGGTTCATTGTATTTTTGGAGTTACACTCTATGGAAGATAGTGTTGTGGCTAGTCCTGAAACTAATCTAAAACAAGTGTTCCAGGTAAAAATGTCATAACTTCTTCATTAAGGATCCAAATGCGGTGAGGTAAAATGAAATGGTTAGAGTATAGACTTTAGTATGTTGTGTACTAGTTTCTGATCCATACAACAAATATTATGTGCATGGAATTATCTACAATTTCGATCTCTAGAATAAGAAAGAATTCGATAAGGTTTTCCATTTTTGCTATAACTCTTTTTATGGGATATTCCAAGTAGTGAAACCTAGAGGAATTGCACAAACAACACTGAGGAACATTTTGACCATTTTCAGACATTTATTCATTACATGTATAGAGTTATGATTGTTGCAAGTTAATTTTTTTAATTAATCCAAAATTAGTCATATGAGACTAAAGTAAAGTTTAATGAAAATGCTTGTCTCTTGTTGTTGAAGTTAAGGATGGTTTGTTGGTCTATGATCACATACACCAGATTTGTTACAGAGTTACATGTATGTATATATTCATTTCTTTATGGTTACATTTGGTCATGAAATGGTACATTCTTGAGGCTACATAACAATGAGGTTTGGCACATGGTCTTGTGTAAGTATTTATGGTATTTGGTTTATGGAGAGTATGGTGTATTGCTAGACATGTATTATTGGTTAACTTGGTGATATTGTACATATGGATGAGATTTGACATGATGATTGATCATTGTGAGTCGATCATATTTGGATGATGATATTTATTAGATGGGTTGAGGTGACAGATTGTTGTGATGCATTGTGAATAGTTGATGCACTTTTGTTGGTATAGATTGTTGGTACAATTTGAAATATTGTTTTATGTCTACAATATGGGTCTTGTACTTGAGGGTTGGATTCCTCACATAATGGTTGGTGCTAAGATATGCAGGATGGGTCTTGCATTGATATTTGGTGCTCTCTTGGAGTTGGTGCTCTATTTTAGTTGGTGTTGATAAAACCCAAGGATTGTAGTCTGTAATAAAAGAGAAACTTATACATATATTTGGCATTCCTTCTATTCCTTGTGTTCAATAGAATCTCAAGTTCTATCAAAGAAATCATGGGATAACATGATATCACTAAGTAAATTTCCTAGGATGAGGAGGCAACTCATAAAGGTAACCACAAAACCACTTTAGAAATGAAACTAGCCTTTCAGTTCTCAAAGGGGTCTCTCTTATCACTTGGTCTCTAAAGATGGATTTTCTTTGAGGATCAGTGGCTAGATTTTTTTAATAGGTTAAGTTATTTTAAATGTTTGTTGACAAGAAGGAAAGGAGCATGTTTGGTAAATGGATTCAATTCTTTGAAATAAAATGAAAACAATATCTGGTAGGTAGATCTCTCAAGGAATCTAAGAATAGGTAGGCAATGATCTTTCAGTTCTTTAAATTGGTATTATAGAATGGAAGAAAGAGGAAAACATATTAAAACATTATGAGCACAATTAAGATGAATTCTGATGAGGTAAGAAAGAACAGATAGTGTTCAAATTGCTAGAATCTAAAGTACCTTTCAAGATGAATTTCAGACCATTTGATATCCAATTCAAACATATGAGTATCAAAATATGAAAGATAAAGACACAAGAATAAAATACATAAAGGAAAACAGAATTTAGATCCTTACCACTAGAATCTTTGGTATGAAAAAGCTCCAGACATCTGCACTAGCATTTCATTCAAATTTAGAAAAATGTATACAATGTTCAATGAAAAGTTGTCCTTTGTACTTCTTCCAACCCCTAGAACATTAAAAAATGATCAAATATATAGATAAAATACCTTCCTAGGCTAGAGAAGTCGAACTCCCCTGCTATCCTATGATTTTGGATCTGATTACATAAAAAATAAGACAAATTCTATACTACTTTCTAAAAGGGCTCCAATTTATCTTTGTGTAGCAAGCTCATATGACATGTTATGTAAATGCAACCGTCATCATTTGTGTAGCGAGCTTTGCACAACGTCTAGTTTTTGCTACAAAACTCATTCAAGTGGTGGTTGCAACATCCTTGGAGAATAATCAATACTAATAGGCTAACCAAAAATCATTTCCAAATGTTTATTATCCTTAAATATTCTTGCAGCATTTGCGTAGTGTGAGGTCACTATGCAAACTCTATACAATGCAGTTTTCAACAAAACTCAAAACTAGTTTTTTGCAGTAGTTCCTTAAGAAACAAAAATGGTGTAGGTATGAACCTAAGTATCAACCACCTCTTCAAGTATATATAACCTTCTTATATATTCATCATCAACTTGAATTATTTCCTTGAGATACCTATTTTATTTTCTTAATGACAAACTTTTCCTTTTCAAATTGCCTACTTGTCTAAATAGCAGCGCATTCCTTGTCAGTTTTGACTAATCATTTGTGAGTGCTTCACAAGAATTGTTGATGTCTGACCCAGAGTCCTTAAAGTGTCTCTGAAACCTTAGATCTGATACCCTTTTACTCTCCATGAGCTGAATGATGAGGTCTTGAGCCTCTTTATGCTTCTTATTTAGCCACTCTATGTTTTTTCACTCTCTCTAGGTGAAGTATAAGTCTTCTCAACTGGTTTAGGTTGGCCTTGTGATAGTGTTTCCTCTACAAGATTGTAATCAGAGGTTATCTTTCTAGTTGAGGATCTTGTCAAGGGAGGTGCAGGTCTAATCAAATCCACATTCTTGATATTTTTATTTCTTTACTTCTCTTTAGAAGCTTATGGAATATTTACGGATGATTCCTTCTTTGAAACGGTTTCATCTTGTGGAGTCTGAATATCATAAACCTTCTCAGCCAATTTTCTTTTCATTTCCCTATTGTCCTGAAAAATATGAGCTATGACATGTTGAGCTACCTTAAGTTGGTTTTGTATCTCCTTGATCTATTGGTCTTTATCCTCTAGCTGCACCGTATATTCATTCATTCCTTGAGAAAAATGATCAAGAAACTATGTATGTAGGGAAGGTACAAGAAATATTTTGGCAATTGACCTTGGGATTCATCTACTGACTCTTAGTATCTCCTCCACCTCATCAACAAAATTTATCCTTCTACCTTTCTTTTTAGATAGTTGGATTGGTGAAGAATCATCAATCTCCTTACCTTCCCCTATGCCCTATTCTGTAGACCCTTGTTCTTTCCCACTTGAGAGTATAGAGGCCACTTTCTCATTACATGAACGAGTGTCTCCTTTTCGATCTATAGAAATGTTAGTTGATGTCAAGAAATAATTTGAGTCTATGTTTTATTTCTTTATTTCTTCCACCACTAGCAACTTGACCAAGGAGAAATGAAACAAACTAGACTTAATCTAATTAGCCCTATATTGTACCATGTTTGCCATTTTTCCTAAACTTATGTATAGGTAGAAAGGTAAATTCAAGGGTTTCTTCCTTGTTAAATGCATAATAATTCTTATGTGGTAAATATATACCCTATCAAATCCTCCCTCACAAGTGAAATAGTGTTGGAGCACTCTTAACATCCTTTCATAATGTTCCAGTATGCATCTCTTGGAATGGTGGTGAAAAACCTTTGTTTTATGTATTTAGGCTTCATGAAATTAGTATACAAGACTAGATGAAGAGGCATACCTTTGAACCACTTCTCCCCATAGACTATAATTTAAGTTGCAGCAGCCATTGTGTCCTTTGATACCTAGAATATAATGTCAAAAAATATTTTTTGGACGCCATAGAAATTGAGAGAAAACTCCTTTGTTACTTATGCATTGTAACCCTGGATCTTCTCACAAAACCTTATGCAGCCAACCTACTCAAATGAAACCCTAAATGCTAGATCAAAATTCACCATCTTTAAAGTCTGTGGCTCACACCTCAACACACTGCCTCCTTTTTTATATTTTTTCTTCTCATGAGTGGCCATGTTGTGGATGTAAGAATAAAAATGGGATTGATAAAGATGAGAAGGATAAAAGGATGAAATATGTCAGTAAACTTTGAACAATGATAAACAAGGCTAATGTTTACTCCATTGTCAAAGGGTTCACCATAGAGCATAGCTAAATTCAAATCTTAGAATTGCAGGTGTAGGGTATTTTGTAGACACTAGGATTTACCTTTCATCAATTGCACAAAAAAAATATAGGATGTGCATCGTGAGCAGAGGACACGTAGCGTGAACAAAGGATTCTTAGGGTGTTGTGAGGTATATGCATAGTGGGTGGAGTAATTCAATTTTGATGTGGATCATAGGTCTGATCGGTAGGGGAGGATGTTGTGCAGTGAGAAATAGGTGGTAAAAGAAAAATGTAATCCGAGCAAATGATATTTTTAAAGAGATAGGTCTATTTGGTATGAGAAGATAGTTTGGGTAACTCCTAGGTACTTTCGAAACATATTTACATACTGTGTGCAAATTTATGCAATCTAAGTACAAAAAACCACTCCATAAGTAGTAAAAATTCCACAATTATCTTTGATGATCCTCCAATATACACAATATTTCATTATGCTCCATGACATCGTCAAAAAACCACTTCACCTAGACCTATGACTTGACTCTTTTTCACATGCCAATTAGATTTTATTTGGCAATGACCTAATGAACTTGATAACATTTTATGAGAGACAACTCTATAAAGGAACACACACATTCAAGGACTCAATTTGTATTGCATTGGTATTCTCAAGACCAAGTCATGACTTTGAAACTCTTGACAAACTTCTAACTCTACCCTAAAAATAATGATACTAACAAAATGTACTTTTGCAAAGGATATTTGGTTGAATATAGAGAATGTATATCAATACAAAGAAGACAATTTCATCAAGGACAATGAGGGTAAATACTCTCCAAAATATTTTAATGATAGTAATCCTAGTGAAGTTGAATGTTCTCTTACAAATTATGAATAACATATAGTATAAGTTTGTATAGATGAAGAAGAAGATTTGTTGAAGTTTAAAGAAATTTTTTTATTTGAGTTAGGTGATGTTAGCATCGAAATAGGACACTATTCAATTGCTTATGAGTATCTTTAAAAATGAATTAATTAATTCCTATAAAATTATCCAAATCATATCATGGAACTAAAGAAAATGCTTAAATAACAAGAAAAGAGTAAAAATACTTAATTAGAAAAAAAAAAAAAGATCAAAAGACTAAAGAATGAAATGTTCATTCAAGAAGAAGAAAAGAAGAAGGTAGATCATGAGCTTAGAAAAATTATTGAAGTTAATGTCAATCTAAATACCCAAATTGAATAAGCCAAAAGGATAAAGGAACTATTGAATAATAAAGTAAACGAAAAGGAAGAGTCATGTCATAAGTTGGAAACTGAAGTTGTTGATCTCAAAAAGAAAGTAGAGAAGTCAAACACTCACATCAATTTCATGAATAGTTCAACAATTTTGGATGAAATCCTACAGAGATAAAGATTTCCAAATGATAAATCAGGTCTTGGATACAACAAGGAAGCTGCTAGCACTTCTGAGAAATATGAATTAAGTCCTACATTCTCAAAAAGTGGAAGCAAAGATGCAAGTCAAGCACCTACACAAAGTAAGGAAAATTTCAGAAGAACAGAGAAAAGAAGACATCAAGAAGCCATATTTACACCTCAAAGAAAATTCAGAAGAGAGACACCTTCAAGGTGTACACCAAATCAAAGGCATGGATTTTTTTTTCATGGTCACATTGTTGCACATTATCACACCATGAGATGTTACAACTACAATGGGTTTGGCCAAAAAGCTCAGGATTGTTGGAATTCAAGAAGACAGTCAATGAGGAGTGCTTCATATAGCATGGCAAGAAGAACCAATGTAACTTGGAAGGAAGACAATGTGGAAAGGATGGAAGATTAGAAAATAAGTGTTGATGCACCAGGACACTTTCTGAAGTGGATGAAGAAGACTGAACAACAAGACATGAATGAAAGGAAAAGAATGTGGAAATACTTACATTTTTTGAGGCATACACAGGCTCCTATGGGAGTAGTCGTGTATATATGCGAGGTGACCTATAGAAAGGTTGCGTACATAAGTGAGTCATCTCTAGAATAGGCCACGTATATGTGGTAAAAACCTCAAGAAGAGGAGTGTATAGATGAGTTGCAACATGGTTTGATGGTATAACTTTGTTTGGCAGGGTATGACATGGTTTGTTATAGGTTTTCATGATTATATGCTTGAATGTGTGTTTGATATATGTATGGTGATGACATATGGTTAAGTGTTGAAGCTTATCTATATTGGATGCATGGTACAAACTTTAGTTTGTGGAGTGATGCATTCCTGATAAGCTATACTATTGGTTATGTTCTCAGTGATGTTATGGGACCTTGTATATGGGAGATATCATGATGATGTGATGCTATCTAGAGATATATCATTGATCTATTAAGGGACACTCTTACTACATGTCTAGAGGTACTATTGGATGCTTAGTACTTGTTGTAGTGAATGGATTTTTAGGCAGATCTATCATGGCACATGGATGGTACATATGTGAGATCCATTTATATATCTCATGATGTATTTTTAGAGGAATATTTTTTGGATGTCTTGGTGCATAAATTTGGCATGTGGTTGAGCTATATATTGGGACATGTAGTTGATGAGTTGATGGGGTAGTTATGTTGTACATCATTTATGAGCCATATCTTGATATATAGTTGATGCATGATTGGTATATACTTGGTACATTGGTTGAGGCACTTGCTAGAAGTATGATTGGAACATAGTTTATGGTTGATATGGCATACATTTATGGGAACACATCTTGATTGTAGTTCATCTTGTTGAGGTTTGGTGCATGGTTGATGCACATTCTTTAGTACATCATGTATGGGATGATATAGTTGAGATGATAGGTTTATATATTGATGGTCAAGATACATGGTTTTGGCACTTGTTTCATGGTATAGGTATATCATGAGTGTTACGAGGAAAATATCTCTATGGCTAGGGTGTAACACAACAGACAGGTATGATTACAGAAATCAACTCAATTCTAGCATATTCTATATAAACTAATGTGCAAGAGAGATAAGAAAGAAGACTACCTTGTCCAAACGTTCAATGACGTCCATCGTTGAGCACTTCGACCCAAAGCTTTATACTTGGAACAATTTCTCAACAAACAATCAGAATAAGTGTATAGTAATAATATAACATGTTAGCACATTATATAGAATAATCAATCAATATAAAAACAAACATGCCCATGGATCATAACACATATATTTGCAAGATATGAATTGGATGGGAAAGGAGTATTTCTATTAATAAATGATCATCAAAAGTGAAACATTACAGACTTCCGTGTCACCACGGTTCAAAACCAGGAAACCGATTTCCTTCGAACTAGGCCTCCACCACTTCAATCCTCCACCAAAGGCAAGCTCATATAAAGGAGACAAAGAGGTTATCCATCAATAAGGGAAGATCTTGGAGGCTGAACACTATGTTCAGACTTAAAGGACAAAGGGATGCACACTAAATAATGAAGTAATATTTTCTCCAAAGTAACTTTTCCGTCAAATTTGAATTCTCTCCCTTTTCCATAGCTCGGAATTGGCTTATTTATAGCCTTAAAATGAAATTGAAGGGATGAGTTGGAACGTTTCCAGTATGTGGAAGGCCAAGGATCAGAGATCTCCTTTCGTGACATGGAAACCCGACATTTAATTTTCATTTTCTGGCACAAATCATGATGTACGCAGGTTGTAGTGGAGTAGCAAATGTATACGCTTGTTGTATAGCTTTCAAGATGCATACAACTGGAAAAATATTTTTTTTTCTCTAGATTCATCAATCAAGGAAAGTAAGTCTGCATAGGGAAATAGAATAAGGCCCTCTCTGCAAGATTTCATAGGGTGAGTAAAATCTTTCTCTAATAGATGCCCCCTAATGTGTGAGGTTAGAGGAGTATCTATGATGGCCAAAATAAATTATAAATAAGCCAGAAGTGGAGTGGTAGAGGACCAACTGGATGAACTCAATTTCTCATTACATTATGCACTGACTTTGGATACATGACTGTCAAGAGTACATTGTATATCCATGGTAAATAATATACCAAAGAAGTGTTCATGGCCATGAATAGGAAAATACAAATGAGGTTACATGACAATAGTTGTCATAGTCACGAAAAAGGCCTAGTAAAATGAGTGTCAAAATCAATCTGAAGATATTTGTATACCATGGAGTAAAATATTATCTCCCATGATCAATAAAGTCATATATGTATCGGTTCAATGAAAAAGAAACAACAACTCAAGAAAGATGAGGCCACATAGTGATGTCTTCAAGTATTCTACACAATCTTCCAAAGGTGCAAGTCTACATATGTGAATAAAGGAGTTGAGGTCGAACACAATGAGACATTGTTTGATTATTGGTCATTGATACATGCCGTTAACAAACATGAGACATCTTATCGATAATGAAAGTAGGTATCAAGGCACCAAGTACATTCTTACAAGTGTGAATAGAGGAGTCGGTGTCGAACACCTGAAGAATCCATCGATCAGGAGACATTAATGTATTCCCAACTATCGATGGTGAGAGAGTTTTCCACTTATGACTACAAGCCTCAAGGGAATCATAAGACTCTAGGCCTCGTTTCTAGAATAAATGGACTGATGTCGATGGAAAGAGTCCCACTAAAAGGAGAGAATTAAGGCATCTCTCATCAGTCAACACGAGGTACAAAGCAAGAGCTTCATGATTTGGTGAAAATCAGACAAAGAATAAGTTCACGAAACAACGCCCCTGTGCGTCTTTCGCGTGTGCCAAGTGAGATCAATACACAAAAAAGACCCTTTGAATAGAAGCCAATGATGAAAATTGTTGACAAAGGAGAGGAAACCACCAATAAGGATAATGGAATCCAAGACATTGCACGAATCCCAATGTCTAAATAGATGTCTTGCCATCGAACACAAGGGAAACCACCCAGTGAATGACCAATGATGAAATGTTGACTTTTGGGTTGAAGGTGACATATCAATGATGAAAGTAGGACTAGGGAGAATGATAGGACTAAGGTATCATGTGATTTTGAGACAATCTAAGGGCATGGCTGACATGAAAATTCAAGAGTTCTGAGGAGTGGCCGACACAGGTTGATATACTTCCTTTGAACAATAGCATGAGGCATATGGTAGACTCTAGCAACATAGACTCAATAATGTAACCATGATATGGAGGAGGCATCAATATTGTTCTCTATAGGGACAATAAGAGTGACCAGTCGATAGAGAGGCGTGTAGCGAGATCGACTTCCTAAGGCCATGATAAACTAAAATTATGGTGACAAATGGACTCGATAACTTTGATGCTTTCTGTTCAAAGGCAACATGGTACTTCCAAATATAATATATCAATCCTTCCCACCCCTTCTTTTTTTTTTTTTTTTTTTTTTTTTTTTTTTTGTGTTTTCATAGGAAAAGAGTGTCGTGAGTAAGTAAATAGTTCCAATAGTGGAATATACTTATTCTCAATGAAAGGGGGTGCATGCGGGATATGGACACTTCGAGGGAATGTTCCCTCCTAATGGACACTCGGGGAATGTTCCCTCCTAGGTATAGGGTGTCAAATTGTGAAGGATATAAAAAAGGCTCTACTTCGTTAAGGATGAAAAAATGTTGAGGCAAATGGTTTATAACGCAAAGAGAGAACCGACTATACGCTCAATACTGCAAGCAGGGGCAAGAGATGCAATCACAACTTAATGCCAAAAATGTCATTTTTTATGTCTTTTAGTATACTTGGTGTGCGAAAGGGGTAAACTTGTGCCAAGTAGACGTCTTTTCAAATCCAATTTACTAGTGTGAAAATGACAAGTTCACTAGGAGATATTTTCTATTTTTCGTAACGAGTTGGAAAAGAGATTAACCAAGACTCATGATCTTTCAAATCCAATTTAACAAGTGTTAGAGGGACAAATCACTCGGAAATATTTTCTCTTTTTAAAGATGAGATGGAAAATATCTTAAATTAAACTCGTGGACATTGTTCTAATCAGCATGTAAGGGGGGAGGCCAAGGCTCCCATACCGACGTTCTATGGAATGCTAGTATCTTATGAATAACCGACATAATATTGGGGAAACCCAAATCTCTCCAAGTCAAGGAAGATAAAGAACTAACTGAGGATATAGTCTTTGTGATGGATCATGAAATGTCTCTTAATGGAAAAGACATAGGTGGGGGGATTGGATATCCCATGGGACTATCCCAGTCAAAATTTATCTCTTCAAAACTAGGAGGGAGAATAATTGGTGAAATAAGGAATCTCTCTCGTTCAGAAGATGCAGGATCAAGAATGTTGACGATATGATTGAGGGATGCATCACTCTCCACAGGGAGAGTAGGATTGACCAGATATTTCACTGGTATGACCACTTCTTCAATTCTAGGTTGAAGAGGATGTAGGGTCATAGGGATAAGGGATACATCACCCTTGAGAATCGGGGTTTGATCAAGATAAGATTGCAACGACATTACTGTCATGTCAATCAGAGGAACAAGGTGTGGGGAAACCACAGACGTCTTAGAATCCAAAGGGCCCTTAGGTGAGCTGCGTGCTTCTAGTATCCCAGTCATGGTTGGACATAAACAAGTAATATGATTTTTTTCACAAGTCCTGCAAAGGAATTTAGGCTTATGTCTGAGGTGTCTAGACTTCTCAATTCCCCTAGTGTCGTTCAAGACGCCCGGTGGCATACAATAAACATAACTGACAAAGGTGGGAGAGTCATCTCCTACATGGTACTCAGAGTTCGAAGATGTGGCATTGATATAACTTGTGGAAACTAAAGTGGTTCCCCCAGCATGACTAGCAACGGTCCAGTATGGGTCATCATCATAAGTTGTATAAGTTGACGACCACTCTCCAACATGACTAGCAGATGTTGGTGATGGAGATCCAGTATGACTGACAGTAACTAGACTGGTGGTGGATTGGAGCATTTGATGCCAAGGTCTAGGGAAAGATTGACTTTGAAATATTGTAGGCCAGGAAGGGTCGTTGTTTACCCCCTGTCCCTATCCGAAAAGGTATTATCCTTCATTTAATTGATTCAGATAAGTCTAAATGGGCATCATCACTGAAGTCTATGAAAAGAAGGAAGTATGATAAGGATTACTCAAGTGAGGATATATGTTTCCCCCTTGTGAAGGGGACCCGTGAAGTGGGTAGCCTGAACCGTAAAACTCATTATCCTCATATGAAACACCCATGGATACATGAGGACTTGCCATGGAAAAGTGTTCAAAGGAACTGACATGGTGGACAGAGGATACATGGAGAGAGTGTAGTAGGTATAATAAGCACTCATCTGAGTATTAGCTCCTGAAAGAGAATAACTAGGATTGGATCCGTAAGAGGGGAAGTTCCAACCTCCCGTCGTGAAAGAGGATTGAGGGACATGGCTCATATCAAATGAAGACGTAGGCATTGGGGCCATGGTGACCCCTTATCCAATGCTAGGATTCATATAAGTGGACCAGGGAGAGGATTGCAAATGTGAAGGCATATCAACAAGAGAATCACTAGGGACCCAAGGTGCAGACTGAGTACCAAAGTTTTGCATATTATTATAATAAATAGGAGGATTCATTCCCATGAACTCATTGGGAAACATGGTGTAAGAAACAATCAATGAGGGACCCAAAGGGACTCCACTATCCATAATAAGGACTCAGTAAAGACTCTTAAGGTCAACTAGTAAGAAAAGAGCACATCAAAATTCAAACGACCAATATGCATGCAAACGGGGTAAAGTTGTTGAGTGGCCTCCCTTCCTAAAGAAGGTATGTCTCATCCAAGAGGGACCTAAGACTCCTTGCTAAATATCAGAGGTAACATAATCATTTATAGGGACCATTGTGAGATTAACAACCAGTCAGTCAGATCCCCCTAGAGAGGTAATCCTCCATAAAGTTTGTGTGTTGTCTGACCCCTATCTGAGCTAGGGTACTAGTAGAATAACCCCTTCAAGTAGCCTATGAGATACCTAAGTCGAGCAACTAATAAACCATTGTATAACCGATGCACATGCTAGTAGTCGTAAGTCCAAATCATCGTATGGGCAGGGCAGAAAATCCCGAAACCTTGAAGGCAACACCTCTCATAGAGGTATGGGCACTAGGAAGATCCCCAAATATGAATAAATCCACATAAATATCTCTGACGCTGGGTGAGTATCTAGGGGATATCCCTTCAACTAAATTCGCGCGACCTTGTGATTAACTCCAATGTGAACGGAGCCTCCTGATCTTACCAATTATATAATGGACTTCTCAACTCCCTTTCTCAGACACATGTTGATTTAATTGCCTTGGAGAAGTTTACTCACAAAATCCTATTCCAAGGCACTAAATCCTAGGCTAGTTTGTGCACCCTAGAAAATAAAATCGTTACTAATAAGTTTTAAATTATAGCGTTGATTTTATGGCCGTGATTACTCAAAAAAGTTTATGGTGATGAAATCAATGGTGTTATGACTCTGGAAGAAAGTAAATATGAAAATAATGCAAATTCTAACTTTAACTTTTGATGAATGATATGCTCCTAAAAGCGATGCGATTTTCAATTTCAACTCTGTGATTCAGAAGTAAAAATGCAATCTTTCACTATATGCACTAAGCTAATGATAAAAACTCAAAAGACAAAAAATGCCAAGCAATGAAAAATGCCTATTTTTTTGTATTTTCAATATATCAAAACTGAAAATGCATGGACTGAAAAGCAACTTGATAGATATACCTAATGTGTATAAAAAATAGATAACTCAAGTAGGATATCAATAAGTAAAACAACCAGTCCAATGTACAAGGACAATAAAAATAAAAAGATGAAGAGAAAAACTTCGCCCAAAAATTCA
This sequence comes from Picea sitchensis, assembly GCA_010110895.2. NCBI lineage: Eukaryota > Viridiplantae > Streptophyta > Pinopsida > Pinales > Pinaceae > Picea > Picea sitchensis. Next base: position 16,867 of record SNQJ01S0087054.1, on the reverse strand, counting down.
ACCAAAAGAGGGTTTTTTGTCATCTCACAGGTACTCAACAGGCACTAAAAATACTTAACAAGGCTCAACAAGCATCAAATCCCACCCAACAAACACTATACCAAGCAAACAGGCAAGGAAAAAGGTGTACATGATTGTTTGATCAAACAAAGAATATATTTGCAACTTGCAGTGAGACAACCTGCGTGTATACATGAATGTCAAACAAATAGGCGCATATATGCTTTGAAACAAGGACAGGCAAGGGAGAAAGGATGAAAACTTAGACCCAGAGTGAACAAGAGTTGTCAAGCAATGATACGAAAAGAACCACAATAGAAACAAGAGAAATCGAAGGAGAAAAGTGCTTCAATCCCTAATAAAGAAGATTTTCCTCAGCGGAGTCACCATTTTTATTATGAGGAAAATATCTCTATGGCTAGGGTGAACCCCAACAGATAGGTATGACTGTAGAAATCAACTCAATTCTAACATATGCTATATAATTTAATGTGGAAAAGATATAAGAAAGAGGCCTACCTCATCCAAACATTCGATGATGTCCACCATTGAGCACTTCGACCCAAAGATTTATACCTGCAACAAGTTCTCAACAAACAAGAAGAGAAAGAATATAGTGATAATATAATAGGTTAGCACATTAGATAGAATAATTCATCAATATACAAAACAAACATGCCCATGGATCATAACACATATATTTGCAAGATCTCAATTGGACGGGAAATGAGTATTTCTATTAATAAATGATCAGCAAAAGTGAAACATTATAGACTTCTGTGTCGTCACGGTTCAGAACCAAGAAACTGAGTTCCTTCCAACTGGGCCTCCACCACTTCAATCCTCCACTAAAGGAAAACTCATATAAGAGAGACAAAGAGGTTCTCCATCAATAAGGGAATATCTTGGGGGTTGAACACTGTGTTCAGACTTAAAGGAAAAAGGGATGCAGACTCAATAATGAAGTAATAATTTTTCCAGAGTAACTTTGCTCTCAAAGTTGAATTCTCTCTCTTTTCCATAGCTCGGAATTGGCTTCTTTATAGACTTCAAAATTCAACTGAAGGGCCGAGTCGGAATGTTTCCAGTATGTGGAAGGCCAATGATTAGAGATCTCTTGTCGTGACATGGAAACCCGACATTTAGTTTTCATTTTCTGGCACAAATCCTGATGTACATGGGTTGTAGTGGAGTAGCAAGCATATACACTTGTTGTATAGCTTTCGAGGTGCATACAAATGGAAAAATATTTATTTTTTTCTCTTGATTGATCAATCAGGGAAAGTAAGTCTTCATAGGGAAATGGAATAAGGCCCTCTCTACAAGATTGCATAGGGTGAAGCAAATATTGCTCTAACAATGAGTGATATGACACTTGTTTGAGGCACATGCTTGGAATGTTGGTATAGGCATATGGTTGGTACACAGTTGGCACATGTTCTTGGCATATGGTTGATACAATCCATTGATGATATCTTATGGTATATTGTATCATATTGATGTACATGGATTTTGTGCATGGTTGGTACAAAGTTTGGAACAAGATGTACATGGTTGAAGTTTTGTTCATGATTCTATATTCATTGTTGATATATATTTTGCCTCATGATGTGTGGTATGGCATGAGTTTTATGCATGGACAGGTCCAAGGATCTTAATACAAAGAGAAGATCATTATTGAGCAGTTGATATATGTTCTAGTTGAGAAGTAGCATTTGTAGCAGAAACATATTGCAATGGTAGCATATTGTTCATCTTGAAGAGAATATAGGGGGAGACATACCCATAGGGGGAGTTATTCTTCTTCCCATGATCAGTTGCAGAGGCATGATTCTAGGAGGAGAAATTATTGGAAAACATATCATCAACATTACATGAGATTGATTTCCCTTGTCAAAGGGAGAGAGATTCATCATATGCCTGGAGATCAGTCCACAGGATAGTGAAACCAGGGGGAGCAACCTCAGGGACAATTTAGGGATATGGAGAAGCCCCAAATAGATAGAAAATTTTACATTGATGTCAAAGGGGGAGAGATAGTCACATTTATGTGGTGATATGAACATTGATTAGGAGAAATTATCACAGAGGGAGCATGCGAATTTCCATTTCCAAGTGTCGCCATCAATGATTGGTGTTGACATCAATGTTGGTGTTGTCATCAATACTAAAGGGGGGTATTGTTCTACTATGTTGTCATTGATTTCAAAGGGTTGATGTCAAGTATTTTCATAGTGATGTGTTTGTATAATTGATATATTGATTATTGGTTATATGATCATTGGTTATATGATCATTGATGTAATTGTTGTCAAAGGGTTGTTGTCAAGTGGTGTCATAATGATGTGTTGATATTAAAGGGAGTTGTATCATTGATGTCATGTCATGGTTATTAGGAAGAAACAAATGGATAAACTCCAAAGTGGTCCCCTTATGGTGAAATACCTCACAGGAAGATGCTCTTGGATAAAGTTATCAAAGTGGTCCCCTTCAGGTGAAATCCCTCATGGAAAGATTCTTTTTGAAGTCCAAATGGTTAGGTGGTTTAGTAGCCAACTAGTGTGGTTAGAGAACCCAAGTTTGATTAAGGAATAATGTAATGAAGACCAGTGAATTTGCAGGAAAAACTATTCCATATGGATAGTATATGTCATGCCATTTCCTATGATATGAGGAACATCACCTAACTCCTCATGGTTAGAGATTTATGGCCATATGAGGTTGGATAACCCTAATGAGTTATCTAGAAGCCCCTAGAATCTCAAAGAAGTCAAATTATTCTAGAATATCCTAGAAGAAGTTGACCATTCAAAGTGGTTAGTCATGGGTTAAGTGGTTGCAACAAGAAAAAAAATTAAAAATAAATGAGTTGCAACTAGAAGTGGAGAGTTTACTATTTGTGGACAAAGTTGGCTAAGTGGACAAATTGGTTAAGAGAATACTTCTAGAGGAAGCTACTTGGAGAGTATATATAATAAAGAAAGGGTCTCCCATTATCATTCTATTTATCATATTGAATATATACAAGTGACTAAGGTAACCAAAGGATATATAAGGTGAATTTCATAGGGAAGGTGAAGTAAAGAAGACCAAAATTCAAGGGAGGATAAATTATTTTGATGATGCTTTCTAAGGTATGATATTTATAGGTCATGTAATATCCCTAAAAATAATTAATTATTAAAGTCTATATGTACTTGGGAATAAATTTCCATTTTTGGAAAATTCAAATTTGGAAATTATTTTCCATTTATGGAAAATCCGAATTTAGAATTGGATTATTGTAATTAATTATTTATGAATGTTGGGAAAGGATTTGATTTGCCAAACTAACTTTTTGATTGTGACACATGTAAAAGACAAATATTCTTATATATTAAATGTTGGAAGACAAATGGAACAACCAGGTTGAAAACAACTGACCATGACTCCATGAGTGGGGAACATATTTGAGTTGCCTCGGGGCTGATTTTTACAAGTGGAAAATGAGGGATTTGACCACTAGCATCCCCTGAAAATTAGAGATTTGTAAAGATGCAAAAATTTGCAAGGAGGGAAGGAAATACTGAGGCACAAGATGCACATAAATACAACATATGGAGGAGGCAGGACATTGCTTAGTATGTTGGAGAGATGATACTACTTGTTGTTATGAACATTGTTTAGTGTGAGGCAAGGGAATTTTCTGATTTGTAAAAGAGAATTGTAGAAAAGGAGGATCATTTCAATTTTCCCTTATGGACTCATGGTCAGGCTAGGGGTTGAACAAAGAAAGTAGCTTGGTTTTTCTATTCTACGGTTGGGTGGAATGTGGTAACTGTTCCACTTGTGTCCCAACATCAGTTTCAGATAACCACCTTTACTTGTATTCTGGTTAATATTATGTTGATTACAATGATTAGAATTATGATGGGATTATGTGATATTAGTACATATATACATTATTAATTGTGGTTATACATCCTATGGACAACTTTATAGATATATATATATATATATATATTTTTTATATAAAGAAATTTCCTATGGATCCTTGCTTTGCATGAACGTATAAAGAATTACATTTTAAAAATGTAGAAGTGCTATAAAATAAAAGATAGGATGTTTAACAGTCCATTTTTTTATTACAGATCTTTTCATTGTCTATAAACAATTATTTTCAATAGTCTAGAGATACATGCTACAATAGTTTTTACAGTAATTGAAACTTGTTCAAATGGCTTTCAGTAACCTGTACAATCAATTGAGAATAGAGAATAAATGATCTATATAGCGAAGAAACCCTGGTTCAAATTTTATTATAGTGGAGTACCGTACAGTAAGGACCCCCTGTACCACTAGTAGACATAACCTGAGAAGTGTTGTATAAAATGCCAAGATCGGAACTTGAATACCTTTTTTGGGTGAGGAGGCTCTCCTTGATCCGTTTCCTTCAAGCGACATACACCTATAGAGTTAAATGGGTAGGACATAGAAAAACTGTACTTTTAAAAATGGAATTTACTTGTAATCACTGAGATGAATATTTACATATCTTGAATTCGGCGAAGTGCATAATCTCCATGGGAACTTGTGCAATGACCATCCATGACCAAAGGGGAAGTTGGTTCCATAATCCCACCGATGGGTACCCTCACAAAACAAAATCAGGGCCCCATCATTAATTGATGAAATATGAATATGAAATTTGAGTATACTTCCATGAATTACAGAATGCAAGCCATGATTTTATAATAGAATGAATCTAAAGTACAAGTTATAAACCACACATGAGTACATAAGACTATGAAAATTATAAATCATAATAGTGATAAAGAAGTTATACAAATTATAAAATACATAGTGTCAGTTAAGTAAATCAAAGCACAGTTACGTAACCTCGAAATGATAAAGAAATTCCTATGCTCACCCAGTGACGTAGACGTCACCTCTTTCTTAGCAAAGCCTCGACAGAGTCTCTGCGCCTGACCTCCCGGTCTTCAGGATCATTCTAATTCCACCTTTGAGATGAAGCTTCTCTTTGATTCCTCCTAGGAATCTCTATTAAAATCAACCCACAGGGTTTTTCTTCTCCTTACAGCCTTTAGGCCCAATCACTTTTCCGTTCACAACAGAAAAATAAAATTTCGGGCTTCGGGGTTTCGCAATCCCTGATGTCGCAAACCTTTCTCTTCCCAATTTCCCAATCTCCGATATCCCAAGATGATTTAACTTCAGTTAGTCCCCTGGTCTAGACTTTTGGTCCATACGACCTCCCCTTATATGATCGCAGTCCTATATCCTTTCGGGATTTTGGGTTTTCGGATGCCAAAATGTATTGGACCTCTTGTCCTCAGGATCCCCGATATGATGTCAACTAGGAACCCCTTTCCACCTTAAACACGATCAACGGTCGTGATCGTCTACTAGACCAACGGTCCCTGATCTCCCTAGGGGCTTTGGGGTTTCAAATGTCGAAATGCATTTTTCCTCGGGGCTTTCGATCTCTCGAATTCTGATTTTTCGATATGATAACAACTGCCCCCCCCCCAATGGATATTTCCACCTTATCGAGATTTCAGACTTCGCAATTCTGAAATATGGATGGTTCCTGTCTTCAGAATTCACGAAACGGCGAACCCCGAATTCTCGGATTTCCGCCATGCATCCCAAATGGATGGACGGTCCAGATCAAATCTCGGACTTCACGTGATGTGAAGTCAAAAATGCTCACCTATGTGAGTCCTGTTGTCCGGATCTCTGAATTGGATGATCGCACGACACGTGTCCCTCCTTAGATCAATGGTTGCGATTCTTTCGCTGGTTCGGGACTTATAAAGTCTCTAACTCTTGGTCTCTAGACTTCCGAGATGCCGATGACTCCCAATCTCTACCACCTATCTCAAATCATGGGCGGTTCTGATCTATTTCAGGGTTTTCGTCGTGGATTTACTCGATCTCTTGTCCACAGGACTTTCGATATCCCCAACCCCGACACCTCGATATCCCGACACCTTTCAAGACCTTCGCTCTGCTTGCGAGGGTTTAAACCTCGTGAAACTCCTGTCAGATCGAACGACTGACGGGTATCTAAGTGAGGATCCAACAACTCACAATCTCCTGATCTTGAACCTTTGGAAATACTCTCTGTATCTCCCCTGCACCTTCGCGAGATCTAACGGCACACGAGACTTCGTGAATTTTCCACAGAGAATTACGACCATCTGTCTCGCTTTCCTTCAATGACATCGCCGGTTTGAATCCTTCTGAGGTTTTTTTTTCCAACTTCAAATCTTGCAAGAACCTCCTACATGTACTCCTTGCAACAAACCTTCAATAGTTTGTCAAGTTTTCAGACCCTGGATTTAAGCTTAGTCTGTGCACACCTTGCATGACTCCTGTGTCAAATCTTCCCTTCAGAAGAGATGAGAACAAAAGCTATCCTGTCTGATAATTCGAGAGACAAATATTTGAATCCTTTGTCAACGCACACCTTGCAGACTATTCAACTGCACTCCTTGCAGGAATCCTTACTTAGATAGAGAAACAATTGAAACTCATTTACATTTACCCTTTCCTCTCAGATTTTCAAACATTTAACAAGAAATCACTCATACATAGCATAAAAGAAATTGCATGACAGGAAGAGTAAAACCATGAACATACCATTCAACATACACATACAAGAAACAAACACAACGCCATGAATCTAAATTAAAGACTTCTTCTATTAACTCAAATCTTTGTATATGGGTGTTTTCTCAACCACAATTTTTTTTTTTTTTTTTTAGCTCTATGTGCTCTTCTCCTGGTAATGTTCTTCTCTATTTGTTCTATCCTCTCTTCTCTGTTCTCTTCTATATTTACAACAATATAATGAGGGTGTCTATATTCTGTTTCCCTCTCTCATTCTAAGATGTCTAATCTATGCATTAAAGATACCTACTAACATAAATGCCCTCTTAGTCCTTCAGACGAGAGAGGGTCTCTCAAGGTATGATTACAATCTATTAGTACGCCTCTCCTTAACTATCACATTTAAGTTTGGCGCATCCAATCTTCAAAAGTTTTTAAACAATTTATCATGTGCTCAAAATGTGTTGCGCTTGCCCCACACTCGCTTGGCGTTGACGATGCTCCTTCATCATACTTGCTCACTTGAAAATTTTCAGGGACTCCTGTTCATGAGCTCTCACACGGTCTTCCCATGCTTCTGAATCTCTACTTCATTCTCCCAGCTAGCATCTTCAACTGGATGTCCTTTCCACGTGACCAAGTATTCAAAGTATCATTTCTGCCTGGTCTTCTTGCCAACCCTTTTGTCTAGTATGCTTTCCATCTGCGGCCTTTCTACAACTGGCATCTACTTTGTCCACTGGACCTCTGGATGTTCTTCACTCATTCCTTCTTCCTTAGCCTTGTATGGGTACAAATTTTAGACATTGACTATCGGAGAGATTCCAATCCCATCGGGTAATTCAATCTCATAATCATTTACCCCAAATATCTTCAAGACCTTACATGGTCCAATATTCTTCATCTTCAGTTTATTATATGTCCCCTTCGGGAATCTTTCCTTTCTCAGATGTGCCAGAATCAAATCATCAACCTCAAATTGAAGTTGTCTTCTGTGTTGATCTGCTCTCCGTTTATATTCCTGGCTCAAGTTTTGTAAACGCTCCTTCACCTGGTTATGAAGTTCTTTCATTGCCTCTGCGAAGTCTTCTGCACTAGCGCTCCTAGTCACAATCTATTCTGAATCCCTTAGCTCATAAATTCCTCTTGACTGCATGCCATAAACAATTTGAAATGGACTTTGTCCTGTGCTTCTATTAACTGAGTCGTTATAAGCAAACTCTGTTTGTGGTAATATGTGGTGTTCTATCACCAAGCTCCTCAGCAAGTCTCCTAAACTCCTGTTTACCACTTCTGTCTATCCATCCGTCTGAGGATGATAAGATGAACTGAATGACAAGTTAGTTCCTAGATTCTTCCATAAGGTTCTCCAGAAGTGTCCTACAAATTTAGTGTCTCGATCCAAAACTATGCTCCTTGGTAAGACGTGAAGTCGAATGACTTCTTTGAAAAAAAG